>CAIGRP010052081.1:0-12334 GCA_903798385.1 Fraxinus cuspidata
TCAGCTCATTTCCCCCTATTTTATCTATATAAAGACAAATAATGAACTTGGCGACTTTCGTCCCACTGGTGATGATCCCACTGAAGATGATGACGACGACGAAGAAGCGCGGCGGATGAGGAGCTCAAGTGAGACTGTTCACAAATGGGTTTCACATCTCCATGTTTTTCAATTTAAAGAAGCATTTTTCTTCTTCCGATCTTTATCTGTTGCTTTCGAGTCAAAAATTATTATTCAGAGTTGTGCTTGTGTTGAATTATTCCGTTGATTCATGAATAAGTTGCTTCGATTTTCTTCTGCTGTTCTACAAGATTGAGCTTTTTTTGTTCATCTTTTGGAATTAATTGATGATTGTGGGTTTTTAGTCAAGAATTCTTGTTGGATTTCTCCGTTCTCGATTGATTTTCTAGATTTCGTGTTTTTCCGTCAGTAGGCAAAAAGAAAGAACGTTTATGTTCTTTTGGGATACTTTGAGAGAAACTATGAGATGTGTACTGTATCCCCAAAACAAGATCTCTAGCTAAAGTTTATTTTCTTCTATCGTTAAAAAAAACTCACTCCCTCAATCCGAAGGGGTGAAATTCCTCGGTAGTAGATGATATTTTTTATAAATGAAGTGAAGATTGGGTAGTTTAGTTTAAGGGGTGCATGATAATTCATTTCTTGGGAGGATTTAATGTTATTTGTCTCATTGGACTTCTAGTTGTGGAATAAAGTGTGACTTACTTGATTGATTAGAAGACATAGGTGTGTGAATACATATACATATAGCGGAAATGTTTTTCACTAAATTTTGTGACAAATTCAAATATGGAAAATCGGGAGGGTATCTATTTTTCTGGACTGGAGTGCATATTGGAAATAATTAGGTCCCTAATAATGGGGTCTTGCTTGCCCAGTGAGGCTAGGAGTCTGCTACTTGATTCTCCGTTGGGAGTAATGAAGATGAAGGGCTCCAAAAGTAGGCTGAGGTCTCTAAATCCATCCATTGGGAGGTAGTTTCACAGAATTTGCAGCTGCACTTGCTAATTAGCTATTTATGTTTACATCTGGGTTACTAAGGGTTGCCACTAATTCTTTTTGTTAAAGATTTGATTTGCTTCTAATGTGAATGTTGTTTTTTTTTTCTTCTGGAAATCATATTATGATTACAAATAATGGGTATATATCTCTAATTTTGAGGTTCTTATCGCATCATAATGTGCTTAGTGTCAGTTAACCACTTGGAATGGATGATATATATAGATATATATTGAATTATAGTTCTTGTGATTTCTTCCAGATCCATCACCTTTCTTTCAACTTTTCATTTTCATTTCATCAACAGAACGAAGTGAGTTTTTGTGGGCCTCTCTTACATATATGTTTGGATACTGGTAAATAAGTGTACCAATTTAATTATTGATACATGTTGTGGTGTGACTCAAATTTCATGTGATTTGGTGTTTCGTTGAATATAAGAAATCTAAGAGTTTTGGTTTTGGGAGTCCTAATTAATAAAGACCAAATTTTATCACGGATTGGAAGTTTAGCTTGAAAAATGATTTTGAGATGAAGAAAAATACATTAGAGGCATAATTATCGAAGGTGGGCACCGCAGTGCCATTGTCATGCGTTACAACATCAGTGGAGAGATGAAGAACATGAAGCCCAGTGCTGCTCTGCCGGCGTCCATGTTCAAGATTATACCCTTGTCGTCGGGGGCGCAGGTTTTGTGGTGCTTGACAGATTTATTCCGATTTTTCTGGATTTATGTTTTCTTCTTCATCTAGAGCTCTAAAAAGAGACTTATATATTCCACATTTTTGTATCTCTATATACACATTCAACAACACCTTGAGAGTTAGAGAAATTAGATTTCAGTTGAGAGTATTGAGATCTTGATAAAATAAATACATTCATTATTGATTATAGTGAAATTCTCATATTCTTCCCGTGGTTTTTCCTAATCTTGGGGTTTCACATAAATCTTGGTATTCGTATTCGTATTTGTTTTTTTTTATTTCATTATTGTTGCTATCGTGCGATCAATTCAAAATAAGTGGTATCAGAGAAATGTTGATTTTCCACGTGGCATCAATTAAATATGATATTCCATTATTCAATTAAAATAGAAACAAGGCTGATGTTGCTACTGATAAAGGAAAGAACCCGTAAACATAGCGGAGGCTGATGTTGTGGAAGACGGGCAAAGTGAATGAGAGCTTATTGTGATTTCTGACATGGGTTCCAAACTTTGTGAGGAATTGGTTCTTTATTAGGCATGTAATTTCTGTATGTGTCCCAACATGGACTGGTTTTCAACATGTGAAGGAGTTTCCAGAGGTGCAGTGATTATGAGAAACAACACAACTTGCCAAATTGTTGGAGTTGGTATAGTCAAGATCAGAATGTTCGATGTGGTTGTTAGAACACTTACAGATGTAAGGTATATTCCAGAATTGAAGCGAAATCTCATATCTTTGAGTGCATTTGACTCAAAGGGTTATATATATATTGGTGAAGGTGGAATTTTGAAGGTGACCTAAGGTGCGCTTGTTGTCATGAAGAGATATAAAAACTCTACACAGTTGCACATTTTGCAAGGTTCACTGTAATAGGAGATGTATCAGGTTCTACTTCTTCTTTGATAGATGAAGAAATTATAAAACTTTGGCATATGTGGCTTGGGCCTATGAATGAGAGTGGTATGACAGAGTCGATTAGGAATGGACTTCTTGATGATCAGAAGAGAAGTAAGAAATTTTTGTGAGAATTGTGTCTTTGAGAAACAGAAAAGCGTCAGATTTACTAAATGAAGACACAACATGAACAAAACGTTTGAGTATATCCATTCAGATCTTTAGGGGATGGCCATGTACCTTCAAAAGGAGGTGCTTATTACTTGTTGAGAGTGATTGATTACTTCTCCAAAAAAGTTTGATTATTCTTCTTAAAATAGAAAAGTGCCGTGTTTGGGATCTTCAAAGAGTGGAAAACAATGATGGAAAAGTAGACTGGAAATCAAGTGAAATGTTTATGCACAGATAATGGGTTGGAGTATTGTTCATATTAATTCAATAGCTTCTACAAAACTGAAGGCATCTTATGACACTTGATATTGTCTGGATCTCCTAAATAGAAAGGTGTGGTAAAATGGATTAATATAACTTTGATGAAAAATGTTCGTTGTATGCTTTCAAATTCTAGGTTGCCTAAGACATTTTGGGCTTAAGTTGTTAGAACTTCTTGTTTTCTGATTTATCGCTCACTCTTAGCTGCCATTGAGAAAAGACACCAAAAGAGGTATAGTCCAGTAAACCTTCTTGTTATTCTGATTTAAAATTTTTTGAGTGTCCTTATGCTCATGTAAATAATGGGAAGTAGGAGTTTAGATCTAGAAAGTGTATTTTTCTTGGATATAAATTAGGTGTAAAGGGGTATAAATTGCCTGTGACAAGAAAGGTAATGATTAGTAGAGATGTAGTATTTGATGAACTTGTTGCAGTTGTGGTTCATGGTTCACTTTATGGGGGCTTTAATAATACTGATGAACATAATCATTAAACTCAGGTGGAGCTGAAAATTGGTCCAGAAGATAATTAGAGGTTTCGGAATAGTCTACTACATGTCAGTCTAGTTTATATCTGACAAACACTAATACTTTGCCTACACCACCAGCAATACCAAAGTATTCAATTAATAATGATAGACCTCGCAGATAGATTAGACCTCCACGGAAGTATGGAGAAGCAAATTTGGTAGCTTATGCGTTGAATGTGACCGACATTATTGATTCCAATGAGGAGCCTACTACATATTCAGAGACAGTCAGTTGTAGTAATTCTAGTAAATGGTTGATTGCTATGTAGGAAGAGATGGAGTCATTGAATAAAAATAATACTTGGAACTTGGTGAAACTACCTAAGGGCAAAAAAATTGTTTGCTGTAAGTGGGTGTTCAAAAGAAAGAAAATCACATTAGGGATTAAAGATACAAAGATACAAAGTATAAGGCCAAATTGGTAGCAATTGGCTACAGTCAGATTTTAGATGTTGACTTCACAAATATGTTTTCACAAGTTATAAAGCAAAGCTCTATTCGGAATTTACTTGGAGTGGTAGCTAAGAATGACTTGGATTTTGAGCAAGTGGATGTCAATATAGCATTCTTATATGGAGAATTTGAGGAGAGCATTTATATGCAACAATCAGTGGGTTTCATAGTTTCTAGAAAGGAAGACTATGTATGCTTGTTAAATAAATCCTTGTATGGACTCACCGAGACAATGGTATAAAATGTTCGATTCATTCATGACTACTCATAGTTACTTTAGAAGTAATTATGATAGTTGTGTGTACTTCAGAAATGAAGATGGTTGATCGATCATATATTTGTTATTATATGTTGATGATATGCTTATAGCAGCCAAAGATAAAGCAGAGGCCAGGATGGAGAAATCTCAACTTGTAAGAAGTTTGACATAAAAGATTTGGGTGCAGCAAGGAAGATTATTTGTATGGAAATCTTGAGGTAGCAGATTGTATTTGAGTCAGAAGGGGTACATTGAGAATGTGCTTCAAATGTTCAATATGTTGAATGCTAAGGCTGTCAGTACTCCCTTAGCTACTTACTTTAAATTATCATCTAACTTGTGTTCTCAGTCAGATGAAGATATTGATTACATGTCCCGGTTCCTTATTCTAGTGCAGTTGGTTCGCTTGTGTACGCTATAGTTTGTATAAAACCAGATTTATAGTAGATACATGGCAAATCCTGGTAAGGAACATTGGAAAGCAGTGTAGTTGATATTCCTTGAGGGACTCTTCTAATGCTTTTCATTTTTGCAGAAATTCAGATGGAGTCATTGAGTATGTGGATTCAGATTACGTATGAGATCTCGATAAGAGGATATCACTTACAGGGTATATATTTATCCTTCGAGGTTGTGATATTGGTTGGAAAGCTACTTTGTAGAATACAGTAACTTTGTCTATAACAAAAGCAAAGTATATGGTCATTACTGAGGCATGTAAGGAAGCTATGTGGATGAAAGGGTTGATTGGTAAAATTAGTGACGACTTGCAGATTTCTACAGTATATTGTGATAGTTAGAGACTAAGGATTAGACGTTTCACGAGAGAACTAAGTACATTGATGTGAGGTATCATGTTGTGTATGCTGTGATTGCTCGTGGTGATATTGTAGTGAGTAAGGTTGATACCAAGGATAATCTTATTGATATGATGACAAAACCACTTCTCATTACTAAGTTTGAGCATTGCTTGAGCTTAGTTGGTATTTGTTATTGATTTAGCTCATTGTGGCTTGTTTAGAAAAGGGGGTCGTGTTTACTTGAGACGTGTTTTGAACTCTTGTATTAGAATTTGGTTCAAGGTAGAGATTTGTTGTGGTGTAACCCAAATTCTATGTGATTTTATGTTTGGTTAAATAGAAGAAGTCTAAGGAGTTTTGATTTTGGGAGTCCTAATTAATAAATATTAAATTTTATCCAAGATTGGAAGTTTGGCATGGAAAAGGATTTTGAGATGAAGAAAAATACATTGGAAGCGTAATTATCGAAAGTAGGCGCCGTGGCGCTCAAACACTCGTGAAGAGAAGAAGAACATAAAGCTGGCGCCATAGAGTCGGGCACAGGGCGCTGACTCTGTTTGAGATTATGCCCTGGGCGTCGGGTGCTAGGCGCTTGGCATCGCAATGTCGGGGCGTGGGTTTGGTTACGCCTTAAAGGGCTTATTCCAATTTTTCGCCACCTTGACTGTTTTATTCCAATTTTTTTCAGATTTTATGTTTTCTTCTTCATCTAGAACTCTAAAAGAAGGCTCTTATATATATTCTACATTCTTGTATCTCAATATACACATTCAACAACATTTTTTAGAGTTAGCGAGCTTAGATTTTAATTGAGAGTATTGAGATCTTAATATTATAAATATATTCATTATTGATTATAGTGAAATTGTCATATTCTTCCTATGGTTTTTCCCTATCTTGGGTTTCCACATAAATTTTAGTGAGTTGTGAAAAGAAAGAAAAATAGGAGAGAATCAAAGTCAATAGACTTGTGTATACTATAATGAGAACCAAAACCCTTGACAGAATTATGGATACAATGGTAATAATTTTTAGGGCAGCAAAGGTAAAATTGTCATTCACTAATAAACTCTATTTACAACACTCCACATTGAATGACACATTACAAAATATACGTCTCATTAAAATCTTATTTAATAAAAACCCAATGGGAAAAAAAATCAAACGAAGGAAAAAATGTACAATTATTTTGGAGTATTAAAGATAAATGCCGCATCATTAAAACATTGTTAAGAAAACTCAGTGAGATAAAATATAAGTAAAGGAAAAATAATACATCTACTTCCCCTGATGTTGATCGCAGAAAAAACCTTTGAGTTAATGCATTCCAATTTTGTAAACCAATTTCTTGAATGTAGATGTTGACAGTGCTTTTGTAAATAAATCGACCACATTGTCACTTGAGCGAATTTGTTGAACATCGATGTCGTCATTCTTTTGATACTCATGTGTATGGGAATTTTGGAGAAATATGCTTCGTCTTGTCACCTTTTATATAACCCTCATTGAGTTGTGCAATACAAGCAGCATTGTCTTCATACAAAATTATTGGACTATTTTTTGTTGAAATTAATCTGCATGATGCTTGGATATAATGGGTCATGTTCTTTAACTATACACATTTCAACCTACTTTATGGATTGCAATAATTTCAGAATGATTTGAGAATATTACTGTCAATGATTGCTTCACAAATTTCCATGACATAGCGTTTTCACCATGTGTAAACATGTATCTTGTTTGTGATTTAGCTTCATGTGGGTCAAAAAGATAATCTGCATCTACATATCCTACTAAAGCAGATGCCGACTTTTGGAAATAAAATAATTTCAAATCAATAGTACCCTTTACGTAACAAAAAATATGTTTAACATCATTCCAATGTCTTTGTATTGGTATAGAGTTATATCTTGCAAGTAGATTTACAGAAAAAATTATGTCTGGTGGAGTAAAATTTGCAAGATAAGTTAATAATTCAATTGCACTAAGATATGGTACTTCAGAACCAAAAACATTTTCTCCATCTTCAAGTGGACGAAAAAGATCATTTTTCGCATCAAGTGATTGAACAATCAGGTGATGCCAATGGATGTGAATTATTATCCATATAAAATCGTTTTAACACTTTTTCTGTATATGTAGATTGATGAACAAATAATCCTTTTAGAAAATGTTCAATTTGTAACCGAGATAGAATTTGATTTTTCTCAAATCTTTCATATCAATTTCATTTTTCAAATAATTTTCAGTTTTGTTAAGCTCATCAGAAGTTCCAATTAAATTTAAATCATGAACATAAACAGCAACAATTGCAAATCCAATATTTGTTTTCTTTATGAAAACACATGGGTAGATATCGTCATTTTATAGCCTTTCTTCAACAAATATTCGCTAAGGTATTTATACCACATGCGTCCGAATTGTTTCAATCCATATAATGATCTTTGCAATTTAATTGAGAACATGGTTTCCGGGCACGTATCATTTGTTTCTCGCACTTTATATATATATCAAGTGAAGCATACAAATAGGTAGTCACTACATCTATAAGGCGCATATCAAGCCTTTGTGAAACTAATTAAGAATCTAAAAGTGTGTCTATTACGAGAGAATATGTTTCCTCATGATCAATTCTTGGTCTTTGTGAGAAACCTTGAGCTACGAGTCGAGTTTTGTATCTTGTAATTTCATTATTTTCATTTCTCTTTTGTACAAAAATTCATTTGTATCCAACATGAATTACATTATCAGGTGTTCGAACTATAGGTCTAAACACTTTTCGTTTCTCTAAAGAATTCAATTCTGTATATATGACTTATTTCCACTTTGGCCAATCATTTCTATTTGACAATCTTTAACAGATTGTCGTTCAAAATCTTCATTTTGCATAATATCATGAGTCATGTTAAAAACAAAAATATTGTCTATAACAACATTATTTCGTATCCATAATTAATGAGATAACATATAATTTATTGAAATCGCATTATTTTCAGACGTTCATGATTCTTCGAGAACCATATTTTCAATATTTGATTGATTAATCTTTTTTGATATTACTTCTTTTGAAGTTTTGGTTGATTTTCCACTTGTACTTTTCTTTTTCCGGTACTTAGTTTTTTGAACCAATTGGTCGATCGCGCTTCTGGCGTATTTGAGATTCATTTGCTACAACAAAATATTTTATAGGGACATCAATTTTTGCTGTAATATTTTCTGCTCGTATACATATGACTTTGTCACTTTTTTTGTGTAAACAAATACATTTGGTATTTGAATTGCAACTCTTTGTAAATGAATGGTTTTCTAATCTTTTACTTACATTGATTGTTGCATGAATCAAAATGGGATAGAATTGTTTAATTCTAAGAAATTTTATCTTATTTAATAGGATATAGTTTTTCCCTTCCCAAATTTGAGAATGTCATTTCATTAAAATGACAATCTGGAAAACGTGTAGTAAATAAATCATCCGTTAAAGATTCGAGATACCTAATAATAGATGGTGAATTAAAACCCACATAAATTCGAAGTCTTCGATGGTGACCCATTTTAGTACGTCGTGGGGGTGAAATATGGAATTGAATTGCACAACCAAAAACTTGCAGGTTAGAAATATTATATTCATGAGCAAATGCAAGTTACAAAAGTGAATATTGATAATATACAGTTGGCCTAATATGAACCAATGACGCAACATATAATACTGCATTACCCCAAACAGAAGGTGTGAGTTTTGTTTTCATAAATAATGGTCTAGCAATAAGTTATAGACATTTAATAAATGATTTCGCTAAACCATTTTATGTATGGACATGTCCAACCAAATGTTCAATAACAATTCCAATTGACATACAATAATCATTGAATATTTGTGATCTAAATTATTCGGCATTTTCAAGATAAGTAGTCTTGATTCAGTAATCAAGTAATTGTGCTTGTAATTTTATGATATGAGCAAGTAGTCTAGTAAAAGCTACAACAAACATGTGACCATCTAATAGAAGAATCAATTAATACCATAAAATAACAAAATGATCCACATGGTGGGTATATTAGCCTACATATATCTTTATGAATCTTTTTTATGAAAGTTGGAGATTTAATACTGACATTTGTAGTTGAAGGTCTAACGACTAACTTGCCTTATGAACAAGCTACACATGGATAATGATTAGGTGAAAAAAACTTCTAGTTCTTTAAATGATGTCCATGTAAGTTGTTTATTATTTAACGCATCATTATAGCTCTGGATATCCAAGTCAGTCATGCCAAAGTATAAAAAAAAATTTGATCAAGAAACTTCGGTTCATGATAATATTTGATTTGACCATTTTTATAAATGTATAATACGTGTCAAATAGGAGTGCATGAAATTTTTATTTTATCTGCTTCTAGCCAGATACAAAAGAAGTTGTGAAAAGATATTTAACATTATTTTCTTGCATCTTCTCAATATGATATCCATTGCATCAATTATCTTTAAAACTAGCAAATTTCTTATACATTTTCTAGAATAAAGTATGTCGTCAATATATAATTTTGTATTATTTGATAAAATAATACATGCTCTTTTGGAGCCTTCAACGATACTCGATACACCTGATATCATATTAACATAATTTTTTGCAAATGTTAAGTCCAGAAAAGACTTTTCGTCTTGAAGAATAGTGTGCATATTTGCACTATCAACTAAATAGATATCTTGACAATTCATCTATAATTTTGTAATGTTTACCATTGAGCAATTTCACAATAAAGCAAAAAGAAATAGAATTAATTTCGAAAAATATGATTAAACATCAAGTAGTTAATATCAATATGACATAAGTTATGTATTTTTTCAGGGATAAATACTAATTTAAAATATTATGTTATTCGAAACATGTATTACTTCGGACTTCTTCAAGAGCAATATATTAATATTTTTCTAAAATATTGAAAATTATAATTCATACTCTTTAGGAGCAAGTAATATTCTTTTGGAATATTAATTATGATGTTATGATATTTCAAGAGCAATAATATGATAAATTATTAATTTAAAGTTTATGGAAAAACATCTAAAAATATTTAATTATCATATAGATATGATATGAATTTATATAGAAAGTGATATGAATTTATATGGAAAGTTAATTACCAAAAATATAATAGTAAAAAATCTTGCAAACATGAACTGACTTCATATATAGACATGCAAATGGGACAAAGTAATCTTTATGCATAAAATGAAATAATCATTATGCCTACACAAACCCATGAATTGATGAAATACTTAACCATGGAATTGATATTAGTAAATCATGAATTCGTATAATAGATACATAAAAATTAGGAATAATAACTATATAAATGCACACGGCACATCTTATTATATTCAAAGATACACTTCATTATTTAGGACACCATGAAAATTTTTAACTCTTTCACGAAAACATGTAAATGAAAAAATCATTATCCAACAATAAAAAAATCATTAACATGGAATGAAAGTAATCATAAAATCATTCTCTTTGGCAGCTACCGATTATATATTCACCAAAATATTGATTCCAACAATTACCTTCCGTCGATTTATGTGTAATAAGGAGATGAATTGAAATTTCTTTTGAAACAGATGATGTCGTCTTTTTTTTAGGGAATTCTAAACTTGAATTAACAAAAATTATGCTATCGTGCTAATAATGTATTGTGAAAAGAGGGGGAAAAAAAAGAGAGAAGAGAAGAGAGAATAAAAGTTAATACTTTTGTATATTATAATGAAAATCAAAGCCTTATATTCATAGGACAGGATTAGGGATATAATGATAATAATTTCTAGGGCTGTGGGGGTACAATTTTTATTTACCAATAAACTTACCATTTGCAACATATTGTTCTTAATTATTTTTGTTTATTTCATTATCGTCGTTATCTTGCGATTATTTCATAACAATATATGAAAACAAAGTTCAATAAAAATGGACTAAAGGTATGTTAAAACACCTGATGTATATTTATAGAAATATTACTTGAATTTGGAGAAAATCCAAGATTGAATCACTTGAAATTGTTTTCTCAAAGAAGTAACACTCATTTTTATCCAACTACTTTTACAGTAAATAAATAATGCAAGATTCCCACAATCCACTACAATTTGTATATAATTGGGATATGGGTTATGGGTGCAAATTGATCGGCATATAATGCAATCATTCATTAGTTTTCTTCAGATAATGTTTTCTTCAATCTTATTGCTTCGTCCAATGATATATATTTTTTATGGCATGGCAGTTATCAAAGTTAGGTTATGGTCATATGTGGCTTAGTGGAAACTACAATGTTCTTGTTCCTGACGAGAAAGGAATAACAATAATCAAATAGGCATTTAGGGGTTGTAAGATGATGGGAAAGACATATTCATATTCCAGCGCATCATATATTGCGTTTTTCTTAAATTGGAGCATCAAGTTGGTAGTAGTACAGACACATTGAAGCCTCGGAGTTGAAAGTTGAAAGCATTCTGTTGAACTATATATCGTGCTTTTTCATGAATTTCAATTCCAATTTTTTCTTTAAATTGCAACATCAAGTAAATATTAGTATGGGCCACAAAAAAATGAATTGGAAATTTAGCTTTTGATTTTTTCTTAATTGCATTTAATCTAATTCTGTGCTTCATTCAGCACTGAAGCGTCAAGTCAATATTACTACAGATACATAAAGTTTGGAGTGCCTCATAAATTTCAATTCCAATTTCATCATTTGTATAAACTAAAGCATCAAGTAAATACTACTATAACCTCATATAAACGATGGATTGGAGCCTTGGAATTGAAAGTTCAAATGACTCTATTCAAATTTAGATTGAGATTTTCACGACTTTCAATTCCAATACTGTGATTCTGTTAAACGGCCAACTTTGGGTTTTTTGGATTTTAGGTTTGAAATTTATTTTCCTTGTATAAAATAATTTCTTTTGTTTACTTATTTAACTTCGTGATAGTAATAACAACAAGAGAAGAAATTCAACGTTAAAAAGAATTATAGTCAGGCAGTTTTCTTGAATCTATATTATTAGGCAAATTGTTGTCAAACGACCTCCCTGGACGATAATATAAGTATAGTATTTATTCAGTCGGCTTTGACCAAATGACTGAATGAGATTCAACACCACAATTGATCAAAATTGTCGAGTAACCCACTTGGGCCATTTTAAGCAACCCAATTTATATTGGTGTTGCTCATGGCCCAACTC
>CAIGRP010052082.1:0-20916 GCA_903798385.1 Fraxinus cuspidata
CAGCCTTAATCAATCTTTCACACAACTTCCTTTATTTTCTTCCCAACTTTGGAATGCAATTTCTCGTTCATCCAGATTCCAAATATACCACGACGATCTACTCGACGAGTAGAACAAGTTGGTCTATTTACTTTTGTAATTTGACCATCGGATCAAATCCGAATATTTGACCGAAATTGACACGAAAGTCACTTTTTCCAAATTTTGGTTTTATCACTTAACCAAATTTCAATCTTTAAAAACCAAATTCCAACAATGTGAGAGTTATGTTTACTCGCAACTGTAAATTTTTCACTATCACAAAGAAGAAGAAATTACAATAGTGATATCACATCTCTCGGTCTGTATCTCTCTCCCATAAACACCCCAGTAAATTCTTTAAATAGTAGGAATAATAGAACGCTTTATATACCCTTACAGTAAAAAGTGTAAAGTACGCTTAGGCTTACAATCCAACTTTTCTGATGTGTGCAGATTGGTTAGTGGGAACAGGAGAAGGGGATGGGGTAAGGTCTCTGATTGCGTTCTACCCACAAATTACTGCCAATTCAAACGGTATAATTTGAACTCTGGCGGACGCATTGTTTGAGCAGTATTTATCTAGATACTCAAGTTGTTTCTTACTTGCTCCAGTCAGCATAGCAATCACAAGCCTTGGTGCCGATTTCACCAGATTGGAATCTTTTGGCAAAGTCGATGCATTTGCAGAGAATTTGGTATGTTAAAACAAATCTACTCCCAGAAGCCCTCTCTCTCATCTATCACAGCAAACAAATTTGGGTTTTTCTAGCACCAGTTTCTCCTTGTTTTTATCATATTGGTTATTTTCAGTACTCACTTCGTATTACAGATTGGTGGATTAGACAGAAGCTGGCAGAGGCCCCCAGGTGTTGCAGCAAAACTCATAGATTGCAAAGCAGCTAATGGTAGTGAATGATCTCTCTCTCTCTCTCTCTCTCTCTCGCGCGCGCGCGACTTATCTTATATAAGCAGATACTAGGTGACGTGGGAAACCTTTAATCGAAAGCACAATCAAGAAGTAAAAAAATTTGATAGAGAAGAAGAGAAATTAGGGAGTGAAAGTTGTAATTGTATTCAATAATCAAAGTGTGATTAAAACAAAGAGTTAACCTCTCTATTAATAGGGGTTTAAACAATACTAGACTATTAAAAAAATATTAAACCTAATAGAAGTAGAAAACTAAGGAAATAATTCTAATCTAACACTAGAATTAGAGAAACTCTTAACTAATTTAATTCCCTTTTCACCTCAAATATACTTTTAGCATTGCATTATTTCCCCCCCGGGCTGAAAATTTTTGACTTGGACAAATTATTTTCTAAATAAACATCGAGTAGATTCGCATCCAGCTAAGGAAATTCATCTTCATTAATCTAAGGAGCATCACTAGGCTGTGGATCTTTCCAACTAGGAACTTGTGAAATTAACCAACTTTTGAAACAACAACTTGATCATCGAGTACTTCATTAATGATATCTTTAGGGGGAAACATAATAGCAGGAGCCTGAGGTGAGTTAGGAGCATGACTTGCAGAAATAGAGGATGGCAACATCGGAGGCTCAAAAGTGCTTAAATGAGAATATAAATTTTCTACATTGAAAAGTGGTTGATATTTAAGTAAATTGACAAATCAAGTACATATATATTAGTTTCAAGCCTTTTAACAATGGGTAAGGTCCAAAGGGATCTAAGCACAAAGTTATTTTATTTTATTTTTATTTTTTTGTGGCTGCATTTATGGGAACGTTCTGGAGCAAGACAAATCCTTACATAATCATCTAACATTAAATGTTTTATACCCATAATTTGAATCGGCTGCAAGTTTGTAGGGGTTGTTTCTAAAAGCAATTTCATATTTAATTTCATTATGCAATTGACGAATACCATGAGCAAAAGCTTGAACATTAGCAACTGACAAAAATGAGGCAAAGGAACAAAGGACCGCCTCGAACGGGCTATGATCCATTGACTTATTGATAGAATTATTGCACGTGAACTCTATATTAGGCAACACAATCCCAATTTTCAATTTTATCCCAAACTAAGCGATGAAGCAAGTTACCTCCCAAACTAAGCAATGAAGTAAGTTGCCTGAGTTATGATTAACCACCTCTATTTGACTGTCTGTTTGGAGATGGAAAGCGGATGAAAACTCAAGTGTAGTCCCAAACAATTTTCATAGTATCTTTCAAAAATAACTAACAAAATTAATATTACAATCAGACACAATAATGATCGAAAACCCATGTAGCGGACAATCTCTTTAAAAAAATTTAGCAACATGTGACGTGTCAATAGATTTGGAACATAGAATAAAATGGACCTTTTTTTAGAACCTATCCATGACAACTAAAATGGAATTATGACTTCAGCAGTCTTAGGCATACCTAGAACAAAATCCATAGAAAGGTCATGCCAAGGAGTATATGGAACGGGCACAGAAGTATAGATCACGCTGTTTTATAGCTGTGCCTTTTCTAACTGATGAGTGTAACATTGAGAAACAATATGAGTAACATCCTTCCTTAGGGAAGGTCTATAAAATTGATCTCTATCAAGGCAATAGTTTTATCTCTACCAAAGTGACCAGTTAGACCCTCAGCATGTAATACCCATACAAGAAAGTCATGAAGTGAGTTGCTGGGAATATACAACTTGGTTCCCTTTAAAAGATATCCATCTTTTAGCAAAATTCTAACATGGTCATGGGAGGGACTTTCTAGGAGGTCTGAAGAAAATAGCATAGTCGGGACTAGTATGGCTATCCTTTAACCGGCTCAAACTGACTTCGATGTCATGCATGGAATGAAGCACTGTAGTGAGACAACTAAGACTATTTGCCGCTTTGTTCTCGACTCCGGAGCGGTGGAGGAGGATAATATCACTCAAATTGACTTAGGAAGCCCGTAATTGAATAAGCACAATCAAGAATTGAAAGAACTTGAGAGAAGGATGAAAAATTAGGGGAAGAAAGTTGTAATTGTATTTAATAAACAAATGGTGATTAAAACAAAGAGTTAACACCTCTATTTATAGGTTTAAACAACCATAGACTATGTAGGAAAGTAATGAAAACCTAATAAAACTAGGAAACTAAGAAAATAATTTTAATCTAACACAAACTAGAATTAAAGAAACCTAACTAATTTTATTCCTATTTTGCCTCAGATATACTTTTAATGTTGCATCTCTAGGAGAATCGACATAACAATATATTCAATATGAAAACTGCATTTTACTCTTATTTTGATTTGCTGACGTTAAACTTGTTTTCTAATGGAAGATGGTTGCCAAGCCTTGGTAGATGGCACGGTCGGCAAATGATACGATTGATATCTGTTGTAAAATCTGGGGTTATGAATCTACAAATTTTATTGTTTATTGCAATACATGGACCAGTGTTCTAGGTGTGCGAAAAGGCAATCCAAACATCATGACCAAGTCATTAAGTCATACTTACTACCACTTGGAAAGAGTTTGTGCCTATTTTATACCTCACGGATTTTTTTTCGCGTCTTGTAGTATTCGAGTCCTCAACCTCTATCTTATAAAAGATTTAAGTTAACGGCTTGGGCACATGCTAGATCATCACAACTCCTCTGTTGACCGCCTAATGCGTGCCTTTTTGTTTTGATTTTCTTTTCTTTTTTTCCCCCCATTTTTTAGTTTTAAATTTAGACCTTAAGTCTTAAAACTCTTAAGTCGTAACTATTCAAAAGAAAAAAAGAAAGAGTTTGAACCTCTTATTATAGAACTCTCTCTACCATAACTCAAATGTGAAGCCTCTCCTTAACATGAGAAATTGAAGCAAGAGAGAAAACATTCAATCCTTAACTCCAATGTGGAGCCTCTCATAATATTTATTATGTTAGATATTTGGTATCATTATTTTATTTATTTACTAGTTTTAGAATAATTTAAACAATATTAAAAATTAGAAAATGCTTTTTTACACATAGGTTTTGTCTGGGCTGGCATAGGTTCATAAAGCTCGAAATTTGGACTTGTCACATAGTCATCCTTTATGCTTTTTAAGAACATTGCTAGTAGTTTACTACAAGCTTAATATTGATGTGTTTTTTTATGGTTAGGACTGTACTACATTGAGTACACGCTGCAAAATCCTGGCGAGAGTCGTAGACGTTTGTTTTCAGTGCTCGGGATTGCAAACAATGGTTTTTACAATAGGTTGTACACTCTAACAGGACAGGTTGGTCTTGCCTATTCAATGATTTAAGAAATAAATATTTAGAACGTTTCCCCCCATAATATAGATATCAATCTTCTCACCGTATATTAATCGTCTCCGTGATGGTGGACGAATTAAATTCCCTTCTCCAAACTTTTCTGTGCACTGCAGTTTGTTGATGAAGAGGCAGAAATATTTGGTCCCAAAATTGAGAAGGTAAACTAAACCATATGTTCTCTTTATATTATATCTTTAATCAAGGTGGATGTGTGGTGGGAGCTATCACAGACAGTTGTAACGACATTATTGCCTTTGTAAACTATGTGTTACATTCTAAACTTCATTTTCGTGAGGAGAACGTGTTGCAAGAAAAATCAAGAACTAATTGCATGTTAGCACAGTTGAAAAGAGGTGAAACATGCCACAAACAAGGAATAACAGTATAACTTAATAAAATTGAATGTTGATAATTTATTTAGCATCAAATACATTTGGAATTTCATCTTTGATCACGTGTTCAATATGTTTGAAGGCCACTATGATTCCATCTTGAAGCATCTAACCTAAAACCTTATTGAATGTTTGGTGCACAGTATCAGATAGAATTGGACAATATAAAGAACAAGAATTTATCTTACTTTTCTTTTTTAATACAATATCACGTGCTATCTACTATTAAGGTATGAAGCAAGTCCCAAATTCGTAGAGGCTATCTTTGAAAAAAAATATAATAATTCACTGATGACATCTTTTATTTTTCTGCAATGCATTTTACCTTAGTGACTAACTGACTATACAATTAAGTATCTATGAAGTTGATAAAGGTAGAAAGGAAAAAAAGTTTATGATTTTTCAAGTTGTGACTAATTTGATAGCAATAAACTCGACTGCAGAACCAAAATAGAACTCTTCTGCTTATACATGGACATGTTTTATATAATTTTAAGAGCAATTGCAGGTGTTACAACATCCTTTGGCATATTAGCAGTTCTTGTTTGTTGATATTCGAATTAAACCTCTGCCATACTGCAAATCTTTCAATAAAGGCCAGATCTCTTTCAGTACACCAAAAATTCATTACCATAAACAAGTCTGAGTTTCCATTTGTAATGTACAGGTAGTCATTTCATTTTCTGACATGAAGTATCTTGATTTTTCCAGGCCGTTGCATCTTTCAGATTAATCGTATGACCAGTGCAAGGCTTCCGTTTTTCATGTTTTTCAGGGGGCCAATGTTAAAGTGAAAACTGTATATCCAAAATTACAATATGACATTTCCTTTTGAGGTGAGTCATCCTTCCGAATTAAGAGCATGTTTGGGAAGTGTTTATCAACAGTTTAAATTTTAAATAGATGAAGTGTTGGATAAGTGAATAGTAGTTGTGGGTCGCTCGAAACGTGAATAAAAAATGGCGCGAGTGTCTATAAACATAAGCCAAACATAGGCTAAAGGAATAAACAACATTCTTGAGGAGGTGTTTTTAGTAAATAACGGTATTGTAATGTGGAGTATGAATATCATGGTGACCATGCTTAAAGGTAAAAAGTTCACTTCTCGAAATGCATGTAACATGTTCGTCTTACCGTCTGAAAAGTAATATTTTGTACCCAATATCCAAAACAACAAAGTAACTTTAAAAAAGCCTTAAACATGTTCGGCAATGAAAGTAACTTTAAGCTTAGCTGAACATGCTCTAGATACATTATATGTGTTCCTTTGTTTTAAGTACACAATTTCATTTATTTAGCTATACCGTCTCGACTTGATCACTATATGATTCGATCTATCAACTTTATTTTATTTTTCCTTTTCCCTTTCTTCTTGTAGGTGTATGATTTGAACAGCAAAGGCTGCTGCTAAACTTCCAACATGGAACATTTTGTAGTGTAATTGACTTGCTTGGTTGGTTTGTAAATCATGTGAAATGAACAATTACTGTCTTCTTTGAAAGTCATTTTTTCTAGCTTGTGACTTGATTAGACAGATACATTCTTTGCAAATTGAATTGTTATTTGTGAATTTATGGGGGAGTTAGATTTCTAAACCGACAAAACAAACGGAGAAAATAAAGAAACCGGAAATGTTTGGTTCGGTTACAACTGAACCCCCAAGTACCCATCCCTATTATTAAGGTCCAAATATATAACAAAACACAGAGTGAAAAGTGTATAAAAATATTCGTTTTAAAGAAATTTAAGTGGTCCGGTTTGACTTTTGCTCAAGTCCAAACCAACTTGCACAATATCATATTCAGTTTGGGTTGGTCCTATTTTATGCCCATATTCGAAAAGGCATGGATTGGGAATTCGAGAGATTGATATTAGGGAAAAAAAATCATAAACCAGGGATTAAGTATGCACAAATCATTTTTCAGATAAAATGTTTCCAATTTTCAATTGTCAGGTTTTATATATATATATATATATATATATTCTTTTAAATTATATTCCTGGAATCAAAGGTGGCATTACCTTCTATATACGGACTCCCTAAAATACGTAATCACCTTCCTAAAATACAAAATCAGCTTCAGCCCAATGGAGTTCCTGTTGACAATTATCGACGGTAGAATCAAGATTTTCGGTCACAATTCGAAGGTCTTCATATCCGGTCACAATTCAATAGGCGATAGAATCAAGATTTTCGGTCACAATCTATGTACGTAGATTTCAAGTGGGTTGAAGTTTCAATTGAACATTCCAATTTGTGGCCAAAAAGTGAAAAAACACATTTCCATTGCCGGTGCTGAGAATACTCATTGCCAGTGGTATTTCATGCTATTAGTTCGACTTTTAAAATTCTATTTTATTTCATAAATTTGTGACGTGAATTGAAAATATAGAATGCATAATCAATAAAATCTGTTACGTTCGTTACATTGATAGCACATATATAATATCGTAGATAATTCTGTGGCATTCATGAACTCATAATGTGACCCTTACTACATTGTAACCTGCATGAATTCATTTTTACTCCTGACATTATATCTTTAAAACTGCAGAAATGATGTATGTACACGTATGTTTGCTAAATGGATCCCAGTTATCGGTGGTTTTGCTGGATTGTAATTGCACTTATACTAAGCTTGTGGATACCGTAATGACTGAGTTCAGTTTGGATCATACGAAGGTAACCATCACAATACAGTATGTATTGAATCATGATTTGCCACCGGTGAGAATAAGAAGTGACATTAATGTACTACATTACTTTGAAATGTATGGATCGTGACCCTTCGAAATACCCGTTAAGCATTGATGTTACAGAAATTGAGCAACAATCTATTACGATTCCAACTGATATACAATCTATTGGAGAGTTTTCATTACAAAATGTGGTTTCAGACATATGCGATGCAACTATCGAACCAGCGGGTCACATAATTGAACAGGAAGTTACAGTTGTAACTGTCGCTATTCCTAGAAAAGTATAGGAAGGAAGGGTCTTCCGTGATAAGAATATTCTCAAATTGAGCCTTTCTTTGTTTGCGATACAGAACATGTTCGAGTTTATGGTTGTTCGATCGGACAAGGAGTATGTAGTCAAGTGTTTTCATGATGGGTGTACTTGGATGTGTAGATCTTCAAAATGGGGTAAATCGGGTCTATTTAAAATTAGAAAGATTATTAATGGTCACACATGTGGCTCAAATATAATATTGGAAACTCACAGGCAATTATCCAGTACTGTTGTTTCATCTAGTATCAAATACAAGTACACATCGTCACATACTATATACACTCCAAATGATATATGTAGTGATATGCTTCATACGTATGGAGTTTCGATGAATTATTCTAAGGCTTGGAGATCTCGAGAGCAAACTTTAAAAATCATTAGGGGTGATCCAACTGAGTTATTTAGTAAGATAACTATCTACTTTTACATGTTTCAACAAAGAAATCTTGGCACGGTCACAAGATTGGAGCTTGATAGTCACAATAGGTTCAAATATTACTTCATGGCCCTTGGTGCATCAATTCAAGGTTGGAAGCATTGCAGACTTGTCATTCTGGTGGATGGCACATACTTGAATGGACACTATAGTGGTACTCTCTTCACAGCATGTACACAGGATGCAAATAATAGCATTTTTATTCTTGCGTTTGGAATTGGGGATAATGAGAATGATAGATCTTGGACATAGTTTCTCGAGAACTTGAAGAAGACTTATAGTTATAGAGATGGATTGTGTTTTGTATCAGATCGCCATATTAGTCAAGAATGCATAGAACATATTTATCCAGGAACCTATCATGGGATTTGTTCGTATCATTTGCTGCAAAATTTGAAGTCATTACGGTAAATCAGGTCACAACATAACGCATGCTTTCAATTTGGTTGTTCATGCATATACATTAGCAGAGTTTGAATATAACATGCACCAACTTGACATGATGAACGAAAAGATTAGGCTTTACATGGTAATGTACTACTTTCAATTACAATTTATATACATTAAAAAAGTGGCCGCAAATGTAATTTATATGATATTCATGAACATGGTTGATGTTCGGAGGAGGATGTTGGACTTGAAAAGTGGTCACAATTTCACATGCCAGCAAATCAATATTCTACAATGACCTCATATATAGTAGAATCAGTCAACGCAGTCACAAAAGCAGCCAAGAATTACCCTATTGTGTCATTATTAGAATCTTTGAGACAAACTATACAGATCTAGTTTTGTAAACATAGTGAGGATGCACTTGGCACCTTCACGAGGTTGACAACCAATTACGAGAAACTTATGAGGAAAATGAGCACGGATTTGAGAAACTTGAGGGTAGTTTTTTATTTTGATTAATGAATTATATAACTGTGACCTGAAAAATGTGTTATCTGTGTCCAAAACTAATTTTCTGTGACTTGAAATATATCTATTTGACTTCACGTGTGTATGCTTTTTAACCTTTCTTGTAGATATTACTTGTGAACCAGTCCATGTTTTCAATCAAAGCTGAATACTCCTCTTTTGTTGTAGATATAGATCAACGATCACGCACATGCAGGATGTTTCAAGTTGATCGGTTTCCATGTCCACATACACTGGCTGTGATTGCACATATTAAAAGGGATCTTTATGACTATTGTTCCTATCATTACACAAAAGAGACATACATGAGTGCATACCAAGACTTCGTGTTTCCAGTTGGAGATCCAGCTGAATGGACCACGCCTATAGAATTGCAACACACAATTGTATTAGGTTCTTACCAATAGAGGAGTAGTGGTACACCCGCCGAAAAGAGGAGAAGGTCATCCAGTGAAGGAAAATCGACTGTGAAATATGGACGTTGTAGAGGACATGGTCACAACCGTAGGAGATGCAGTAGCTTGGTTCCATTAAACCAAATTCATTCAAGTAAAGATACTCAAGAATAGAAAATAAGTTGATGACATACTTAGACCATAGACATAACAATTTCAGATATTCTTTCAGATTTCATGAATTTGTTGTAAGTATCAATTGATATATCATTTTAATGTGCATGAAATATTCATTGAAATAACAATTATGCATGCATAATGTCAATTGTGACCATCATATTGCAATATGTGACCTATACAATTAAATGTGACCTGTGCACACTAATTTTGTGACATGCGCACTATTCATTGTACTGTAAAAAAATTAGGTTCATATTTGTGGATAATGTGACTCAATGACCTAAATAACTTTTAAATATGATCTGTTACTTTTGCAGAATGAGTGTCAATGTTTTGAAAACCTGTGTAGGTATCTGTGACCATATGACAACAATCGGTGAACTATTGTATTATATGTAACCTGATATAACATTATGTGACTTTTAGATATCCCCTATGACGTGCCTAGTGCATGACTAATATGATGTGTGACCTAATGACAATCATGAATAATGTGTTATAGACTGTGACCTATATATGTAAATATAATTATTCAACACAATAAACATTGTCAATATGACCACAATCAGTGAACTATTGCGTTATCTGTGACCTGATATAACATTATGTGACTTGTAGATATCCAATGTGACATGCCCAGTGCATGACTAGTATGATGTGTGACCTAATGGCACACATGTATTAAAGACTAAGACATGTATATATAAATATAATTATTCAACACAATAAACATTGTCAATATGACCACAATCAGTGAACTATTGCGTTATCTGTGACCTGATATAACATTATGTGACTTGTAGATATCCCATGTGACATGCCCAGTGCATGACTAGTATGATGTGTGACCTAATGGCACACATGTATTAAAGACTAAGACATGTATATATAAATATAATTATTCAACANTTGTAGATATCCCATGTGACATGCCCAGTGCATGACTAGTATGATGTGTGACCTAATGGCACACATGTATTAAAGACTAAGACATGTATATATAAATATAATTATTCAACAGATTAGACATTGACAACAGACATTTGACATCTAAACGATATGTGACCAAAGCTAAATCATCAAACGCATACCTGCTCAAATGAAAATAACACCAAAATTTAATATGTAAACAATTATCCAATGTTCAATGTACAACTAGATCCATTCACAAAAACTATTGTAAAAGAAATAGAAAAGAGACCAACTTTGGAAACTTTACAAAATATGTTCAGCATTTTGAATTAAAAAATACATTTCTAGCTATCACTCAATGAAAATATCCTCTCCTTTTTTATGCTTCCCCATCTTTGTAGGCTTGTATATGCCCCGACGTTTGTACAGTCGTGATGCTATGTCCAGCCTAGTTCTCCCTGCATCAAATTTCATTGCCATAGAATCCTTATCGTCATGTAGCAAATACTCAGCATATTTGATTGTGAAGATGTCGCAATCATGCCTGAAAAATAACATATCGTAATTTATTAGGTATGGAACATAATCAAATCATTTTGAAATGAGATATGTAGTCACAGACTTACCCGTTCTTCTGTTGATGAAGGCTACTGTCAACCATTAACCTCAAGTCCATACAATCTTCTTCATCGTAGTCAATATGTTTTTTCCAAAGTCCGACTGAATTCAATAGATAAGGAATAATTTTGACAAATGATTCAATACCAATACGAACAAGGAAGTCATGGTAGCTCTTCCCATCAGAATTGAACACATACAATGTGTGCGTACTAAATTCAAGGACAGCAAGCATCCAATGCGC
The DNA here is from genome assembly GCA_903798385.1 of Fraxinus cuspidata. Lineage (NCBI taxonomy): Eukaryota > Viridiplantae > Streptophyta > Magnoliopsida > Lamiales > Oleaceae > Fraxinus > Fraxinus cuspidata. The sequence goes on from CAIGRP010052082.1 coordinate 11,381, forward strand.
CTTATTAGTTGGTATAATTGACATAAAAATGAAGTCCACACTAGCCCAAGGAGAGTTTAAAGACAAACTACCATTTGTAACAACATCTATCAAACTGGACTCTGACAGCAATACAGTAAGATCTTGCTTGAATTTGAAATATATGTTTTTGAGCTTCATCTGGAACCATGAGTCTGTTGTTGTTGCTTTCAGTTTGATGTTCTTCCCGTGCCTTGCCAACTGGCTGATGTAATAGAAACACACATTGATTTGCTGTAATAATAGAAATAAAAAGAATATTTATGAAATACTATTCAGGAAGATATGTGTCCAATGAAAATATAAGTTGTGACCTGAATTGTTGATCTGTGACCCATGTTCAATATATTATTTGAGTTTACATAGTATCTGTGACCAGTTTAAAAGAACTTTAATCGAAATTCAACACTTTTTATAAATTGGAAAAAGAATTGTGGTCTATTGACATAATATGTGATCTCATGTAATTGACCTAAAGTTCAAGTAAATATGTTTTGACCAAAGTAAATCTTATGTGACAAATGCTTTAGCTTTTGTGACTTAAGATTTAAAGACGCATTCTTACCGAGCTGCTCAATGATGACTCAGAGTTGACAAGCTCATAAAACCACATTTTATATCCAACTTTGAATGAACCAAACAGAAATGATAGACCGATACAATCATCAACATCATTGAACTTTTTCTTGCAAATGTAATATGAACAATAAGAAATGTTTACAATAAGTTACTAAACAACTTGCAGGAAAAGAAGTTGAATGTATTTATTTTTCGGTTTGTAGCCTCGCTGGAACCAACTCTGAAATGAAGCAATGTCGGCTTCTTCAGCATGGCGATTATAATATTCGAATACCAAAACATTTTCTGACTATTTGACTACTTTTCCTTCACCAGCGATAAATGGAGATTGCAGTATCCTCGCTGGTTTGGAAACTCTCTTAATTCGTAATACTGAACTTGGTTCAGACACCGGGGATACCTGCATATTGTTGTAACAGTAAACATCACATATTATTGGTTTACTATTACACATGTGACATGTGTGTGATTTGTGACTTGCATGGAATATACGAAGCTTTTGTAAATCATGAGATTAGAGTATACCCCTCCCTCTCTGTCATTTTTGTGTCCTGAACAACGTCAGCTATGACAGAGTCAACCTGCTGCTGAATTTTGTTGGATTCGAATAGAGTTTGCAGATCGGGTTGTGTAAATCCGAGACCCAAATCAAACGAAGGAGGTTGAATACTCAATTGAATCTCAGGATCTTCGTCATCTTACTATTACCTTTCCTATCCAAATTCAGCCCCACGTCTTTAGCCTAAAATAGAGCAAATATCAAATTTACAATTAAACTGTATATCATTTGAAATCGAGATAACTAAGTCATACTTACTATATCAGGCTTGACTCTTTAACTACATGACCTTCTTCATCTTTGGATCTATCACTGATTTTTCGCAAAATCTCTTCCATCATACTAAAAATCATTGTAGTTACCGATTTGGATAGGAACTGCATGTTTGACCTATTGTCTATCATGTCACTTCTAATTCTATTCTGCATTTGGACAATGTCATTCATCTTTCGTATCTGTTTATCAATAGCAACAGGACCAGTACTACCATCGGTGATCACGAGAACCAATGTAGATGTTTTTACACCAAATGAACCTGGCACTCCACTTGTCCTAGCATTGTAAACTGAACTTTCCATCCTTCTCTTCTATCCCCGGCCATCACGTGTAATATCCGATTGAACTGGTGTAATGTACTGCACCCCATTCATATAAGGCATTTTGATCTCATTTTTTAGGGCTCCAGGTCACAGATTTGAATTTGCCATACAATAAAATTATTAGAAAAAAATATTGTCAACGATAAACAACTTACTGCACTATTAATTCAATATATTTAAAATGGTCACATCAGGGTTTGAGAAGCATTCAATTCCTTCAGGTTTTGCAGCGGATGAGTGCTCATCTGCCATCCAGTTCATTATTCAAGAATGGGTTTTGGACATCCTTGTGACAATAGTTCCAGCAATGCTAGGAATCGTCTCATATATCCACACTTGAAACACTAATAATTGACCTCTTAGCCTGTAATGGCTTGTCCTTTTACTCAGACCATCTTTCAAAGCATTCAAAGTAGTATAAAAAAGGATCTTACTCTAAGGAAACTTGTCCATTGCAGAAAAATCTTCAACAAGTACAAATAAATAATGATCAACTATCTTCTTATAATCTCTTTGGAACAGGTAAGATGTAATGAAATACAAAGATCCAAGTATTGCGACATCTTGATCCATGAGGACTTCAATAACGTCCCGATCTGAAAGTTGGCAAGCTGATATGAATGCATCCCTCACATCTTCAAGTGTCACATTGTTCAATTGACTGAAATATTTTTCTTCAAATTTGAAGGATTGTTTTCAAGTGTGTGGACATCAATGTTTCTCGTACATCACTGACCTGCTACTAAACAGAACTCATCCTGAGAGAACCTAACAAATCTACCGAATATACAAAACCACATTTCATTTTCTTTGGGTGAATGCGCCTGTTTGAGTAGAAAGTAGTGAATCAATTGTGGCTGAAGAGTGATTTCATGACAATGAAGAAAATGAGCAAAGCATGTTCCCATGAGTATACTTTGTTGGGTGTCGCTCAAATATTTCTTCAAGTTCGTGATAACACCATTTGTCATAGACGTAGTGATTTTTCTAGGAAACCATTTATGTTGTAGTATTATGAATTTCCACATCTGCAGCACATGTTTATGTCAGGTCACAGATACAAATGAAAGAAGTCACATATGCAAATATAAGATCAAATCAATGAAGGATTATTAGAATAAACGAGATCACATATGCAAATAATGGCACACAAAACTGAAAAATGATTCACATAGAATTATTTTCAAACTGGTCACGTATTGAAAAAAATTTACAAAGTCATGACACAGACATATAGAGTATGAGATAAAATATAAAAGAGGTCACAGATACATGTATACTCATGTCATTTAACGTCATAACTAATTACGTAATACAATCAGATCACAAAAATGTATAATCGTATATCATGTGATTGAATAAGGTCATAGACCAATTATAATCTCCATGACATGTGGGAAGTCTCCAATTGGGTTCTTGATTTTTCTCCACTTCCGCAACATCTCACGGTGAATTGAAATTCTTTACTTGCATTATTCAATAAACCATATCATTGATGTTGATTGAAATCAAGTGACAGGACAAAATTTGGGAGTCACAGCCGGGTGCTGGATATTTGAACAAGTATCTTCAAATACTTCAACCTATATTGTATAACTACACTTACAAAGTAGAAACCCCCCACACATTTCCTTCAATACGATCGGGTAGAACAAATAAAAGTTCACAAATTAAATAAACGAACGAAAAAATTGAAATTACCTTCTTCTCGGACTGTTTTTTACTTGACCAATGGGATTTTTGCCTTGTTGCAGGAGTTTTCTTGCGACTTTCCATTTTTTTCATTTTATTTTTTTTACCCGGCGTTTGCACCGTCTTCTTCCCTTTATTTTCGGCCTTCATTTTCGCCATTACTATTTGCTGAAAAGTACTCACATTGTAAACAAAATGGAATGCACCGAAATTTGATTTTAGAGATTTTTGACAGTTTATTTTGGAGAAATGGTGGAGATGGGCGCGAAGAATGTGGAGAGAAGATATTGTTTGAGAGAAAATAGGGTTTGAATGAAAATGAAAGTTGGGATATTATCAAATTTGAAACACTAAATTAACGAGATACGCACATCAATTAGTTAAAAGATTTAATATTTAATTAAATTGATAAAAACTTGATGAATGAATAAATAAACTTCAATCGTGATTCATGAAAATGAATCTTTATTCGCCTGTTTTTATGTAATTTCTACTTGATATTATATTGTGGAATTTCGAGTTTGCATATCATAAATAAGATTTTAAGTTTCATCATTCATAATTCAGGTTATAATTAATTATCTAATACTTATTAAACATTAATATGATTAATAATAAATCAAAAATTAATTATACAAGCAATTTCTTCATCTACTCTCTCTCTCTAATCTCTCTCTCTCTCTCTTGCACCCTTTTTCCTCTCCCTTCTCTCTCTATCCCCTCCCTCGTCGAAAGATAACTGTCGTTGGAAGATCATTGTGAGCGTCATCGCGTACCGCTGAGCGTGACTCTCAGAGCACCGCTTTGAGGCAACGCACAAATGAATGGGGCGTCGTTACATGCACGAAGCACTGATGAAAGGTACAGCGACGACTTGGTGGTGGGTGTTGGTGTGGTGTTGATGGTTGTGGTGTTGGTGTTTGGTGTGGTGTTGAACGGGTCTTTAGTGGTGTGGTGTAGTGTTGGTTGTTGTATTTGGCGATACCCTAATCTGAGCGCTGCCATGGCGCTTTCAAATTGTCGCGCACAGCGCTCGACCGTGGTTTCTTCTTCTTCCGATCTGTTGCTTAGCCGGTGTTTTCGAGTGATTTTTATTGGTGTTACGCGAGTGGTGGTGAGGTGGTGATCACTAATGGTGGGGTGGTGTTAACCGTAGTGGTGAGATGGCTCAATATTTTATTGGTATCAAGGGGTTTGGGTGGGGATGGAGATGGGGTGGGATTAAAGTGTTTGTGACCAAAAGTATTTATGACCAATTTTTTGGTTAATTTGTGATTAGTAAATAGTATGTGACCTAAAAAATTGAGATTGCAATTAAATTTGTAAATGTGACTTACAATTTTGTTAAGTTGTGGCCAATTAAACAGTGACTCACAATTTGTTCACATGTCATAAGTCATTGTGCAAATGTCACATATTAATGTCCACGGTTACAGATCAAATAGACAGGTTACAGATCACTAGTTTATATTCACATGTCATGTGTTATATAGTTCAAAGGTTACACTTCATATTTCATATTGTATAGGTCATAGATCAATATCAATAGGTTACAGATCAGATATCACACTTCTTTATGCATTGATAACAGGTCACAGATTCAAGTTCAAGGGTTACGGGTCTCAAGTCATATGGCATAGGTAACAGATTAATGTCTACATGTTACGGATCCAAGTGAACTGGTCACGGGCCATTAGATCAACATCACAAGTAACAATTTACAAGTCACAGATCGCAGATCACATGTCATAGTACATAGATCACAAATTCATCAACAAGTCACACAGAACTGGTCACGGCCGTTGGATCAATATCATATGTAATAGTTTACTGGTCACATGTCACAGAGAACTAGTCACATGTCATTGAATCAATATCACGGGTAACAATTGATCTTTTCAATTTCCATCACAACAACTCACAATTTACAGGTCAATAGATCATTTCAATATCATAGTTTACGACCAAATGGGGTTTTTCAATTTTTGTCACAGCAACTCGCGATTGGGTTTCAACATTATTTCGTAGATTCAAAAATCGAAAGAACCAGCTCACCAACGGTGACTTCGAAATCCTTCAAATCTACTCCGGGAGATCACCAATCTCAATTCACTACTCCTATTATAACATCAGTTTGTGACAGTTACCTTCAAAAATTTGACACGCAGTGTTGACAACTTTCAATTTGTGACCTCAATCATCCGACAAGTTTCAATTAACCAGATTCAAGCGATGGTAATCGAAGTTATTTGCTCCGACGAATTCTCTATAGATTCTCTCTTTGTTCGATCATCACTATTAAAATGGAGAGTCATATTTGGAATGGAAATATGTGTAATTGAATGCTTAAATTTAGGAATCAGAATCTAATTTAATATAAATACTATATATATTATTTACCACCTGACTTTTGAATATTTAAACCTTGTTTCTAAAAAATAAAATTGAATACAGTAAACAACTAATATATGTATTGTTCCGTATTATATTTTTTTAATAAATGCACCACAATTTAATTGTATTAAAGGATCTTAATATTTATTCAGTGTCACATTTATGTGTTTTAACTTTTTTATAATTGCATTTTTATACATAACCTTTCAACTCGTCACCAATGATGGATTTCAACTTGTGTTCCGTGCTTTAAAATGAGGAACAATTATATATATATATATATATATATATATATATATATATATATAAAAGAAGAGCAAATAAGTATTTATACTCTCTTAATGAAATTTTTGAATCATTAGAAATAATATTTGCTAATTAATAATACACTTCTGAAAAAAATATGATGTTAACATACTTATCCTTTATAAAATGGAGTCTCCTAGAGTGAAATCTTACCTGCCACCAGAACATTCAAGAATTAACAAAATATATTATGTCATATGTGGCCATAATTCAATCAAGTCCTTGACTTATTTCTCATTTCATGCATGATGACATGACCAAAGTTTGAAAAGTAATAATTATTGTGGATAATAGTTGTTAAATGAGATTAAAAAATTAAAATTTCTTTGACAGGAAAATTTAAGTTACTAAGAATGAAATTTAAACACATACATAATTACCCTAGCATAAATCATGGGTTTTACCAAAAAAAGTCCAATAACCAAAATGTCGAAGTCCGTGAGCTTGACATCGTGCTCATTCTTGATCGACACATACAATGAAAATAGGAAAATATTGGGTCATGCCCCTCTCGCCCCCGCCTTAACCCCATGTATGGTGACAGAAATACCCAACGGGGTGGAGGACACGAATGGCTATCCCAATTCATCCTATTGCCATCCCTGTAAAGACGTTAGCATATGTATATGAACATGTATGTGTGTATATGGTGATAATGAAGACGATAAGTGGGATGGAATCAAATGATCAAGGGTTGAGCCCCATGTGGCACCCCACCTATCACAGGGGGCCAACTGCCCTGACAGTATAGCTTGAATTATTCACTAAATAGTTATCTTGTTTGCCTCCAATTCAAATTTTGACATGTATGAAAAAACTCGTCCACCGAACAAATAGTACCAAAATCAAAGAGCATGTATGGCTTATGCGATTTTTTAAAAAAAATTACTTGGTTTACCCAAGATATATTATTTATTGAGTTATTATACTTCAATACATTTACTTGCTAGTCGACTTCAATTGGCTTTTGAGGATAATAATAATTTGTTTATAATAATACTTCATTTTCTAAATAACAAAATTGTAAGCTTAAACTTTATGGTTGAACGTTGTATTATTTTATTGATTTAAACTTGCACTGAAACAAATATATTAGTATTGTATCATTTATGTTTTGAAAGTTTCAATTCAAGGGTTATAGTTAAATTTCAAACGTACCCAGTTATTTTTTTGCTTGTTAGAAATATGTTATTTTTTGTGTCTTTAAAGTTGTGGTTTGAAATCAAATCTCGAAAAATGGTTCAGTTTGATTTATTTTGTAATATGAAATAGTTTGATTTCGTTTTGAATTTTTCCAAAATGTTTGAAATAGTTCAATTTGAAAATAGTTCAAAAATCGTTCAAATTTCTAACAATTTTCACCCCTAATCACTACAACATCTTGGAATATGAAATCGCAAATCGTCACACAATATACAACAAGGGACATTAAGCAAAAGAAAAAAAAAAAAAAAGGGACATCACATTTAAAATATCATGCTCACATACACATACGTATAATTTTATGTACATACACATGTATGTGTGGTGGTAGAAATGAGGGGCAGAGGGGGTGGAATCAAATCGTAAGGATTATAAAATGAGGGGAAGGTGATCGTTCTTTATCAATCAATGTCATGCAAAATTATTTCTTGATTTGATATTATTATATTTTTAAGAAAATCAACTATGGTCGTGTTAAATAAAAAATTAATTGTTGGAATAATCAAATAAGTATTTGATAATTTTTTTTTAAAAAAAAATATTGAATGTTTCAAAATTAACATTTGAGCATTTGATAAACAAAAGTAATTAATTGTTGTGTATGTCTACAAATACTAAAATGAGAAATGATTGTAATGATGTATTTTTGTGTTATTATTGTCATTATTATTACTTTTACAACAATAAGTAACATTGTCAAATTTATACAGAGTTCTTTATATGACATAAATAATTATGTTAGTTAAATATGATTTGAAAACTTTATTTTACAAAATCAGTAACTAAAAATAAATTTAACTTACTTTTAGACAAATACAATTTGTATCAAGAAAGTTCAAAGTCACCTTCTAAGTTCATAACATCACAATGAGCTAAAATGTCAAAGTTCATGAGATCAACATCATACTCCTTGATTGACACAGACAAAGAATCGTAAAAAAACGTCAGCGGCACTCAAATTTCATGTCTAAAAAAATTTAAAAAATGCATCAACCATGTGTTACACATGTAAAACGTCGTGGATTACTCAATAAACCATTGGTAGTCAAACCACCATGAGTTTCATAATACACAAGAATCTTCAAGTCAAATACCCGTCATGAATTTTATTAAGTTGTTTGACATGGCAAGTTATTGTGCAAGCGACCCAAAAATTTGTACGTATAGTCATTCACTTCAAAATTTTATCCATAGAGAATTAATTGCGAAAAATTATGCTTAATTTTCTCTAAAATATGTATTAGTAATTTGACTATTGTAATCGATGGAATGGAATCCTAAAATGACACTTTATATCTCAGCAATATATTCTCTTTAGAAGAAAGACAAGTATTCCTTACTCATTATCAGACAACCACTCTTAACACATTTGCTTAAACCCCTGTTTAGTGTGGATTAAAATTTCAATTAAAATTTAATCGATATCAATAATTAATTTTAATCATCTATTTTATAGGACTCGTGATTTTTCAATTATATATTTAATCAACTTATATCAAAATCTATAAATATCTTATTCTTTTTTTTATTTAAACGTATTTCCTTTCTCATTTTGCTAAATCTGCAACTTTAAATTGACAAGCAATTCCTTGTACATATACATGTATTCAAGCATATATGCCTTTCGATTTTCGTGTTGAAATTTTTGTTTGTACTCTATTTAGGAGAACTTCAACACGTCTTAAGGAAATAATAAAATTTATATATATTTAATTTTTTTTAAAAAATTGAGAATTTATAATAGTTCAATTACTAAATAAAATTAAAATTAGATTGCACGTTAACTTATAAAATTATGATTCATATTTATTGAAAAATCGGGTATCGCTCTGGATACCGCTTGAAAGTTACGAATTACCAAATTAACAGTTACTAAGTTACCGAATGGTTATTAATTATCCGTTTTTAGTTTTGATTATACGTGCGAAATTAATCAATCAAAAGCAACAAGTCATTTTTAATTATTTTTAGATGGTTAATCAAACAAGGATACTTGATTTGTACCTGCATTGTTAAGTACAAAATCATATTTTAAACTCAAGAGACCACCCCATGCTTGGTACACCTCATGCTTATTGATTTATCATTGTAATGGCAAATTCCTTCACCCTTAACCATTAGACATGTCTACCATTCCTTTAAGACTTCAAATATGTAGCATATTATTCCTAAATTTCATATAAACC
>CAIGRP010052084.1:0-24949 GCA_903798385.1 Fraxinus cuspidata
TGTAATCATTGAAGGAGACATTTATCCAGAACAACAATCAATGTGTTGAAATCTTGGGGAATAGGCGGTCTAAATTAAGAACTGGGTGCCCCAGGCATTTCAATGATAACAATCATATATATGCTTTCATAACTTGAAATAAAAACTAATTAAGATGCGAACTTGAAAGCATCGGGAAAGCTTAATCTTGATGAAATGTTCGACTATTACAGTCGAACATGATTCTGTGGTATTACGGGTGGACATCAATTGAATAAAAACTCTTGCACGTAGACCATGTTTTGTATTCTTGCATAAACTGGAATAATGTTTTGCAGGACTTGCTGTCGGCCTCAAAAATTGGCTCCGAATCACTTTCGCTGTTGAGCCATCATCACTTGAAGAAGGGCTGGAAAGAGTGAAGTCCTTTTGTCAACGGCATTCCAACCTACAAAGCGGATGTTGATGATTCAAGGCAATCATTTACTAGGGTTCGGACGGAGATCCTTGAATACCTTTGTTTTGTTGTATTGGCAAAGTAGCTGGTTCCATTTTATGGATTAATTTCTACTGATACAGATGAAACTCAAAAGATTATGTACAAATATCCCAGCCAATTTTCCAAAAATTTTCTTCTAATGTGTATTATAAGTTCTCAAAACAGGCGTTCATTCAAATATATCGACGTGCATAGATGCTCATTTTTCAAGCTAGGTGGCTCAGGAAACTAGCCTCTATTGAATAGAGTCCCCGTACAGTCCTTAGGTCATCTCATTCGCCACGAAATGGACTCAAGTAGTTTTGTTCACAATGAACGTCCTTTAAAAAGTCGTGTTTGTTCCTGTACCATTCTTACATACTTTTGTCGTTACCTTACCATTATTACTCAAATTTTTAGGGGTTATTTGTTTGCACTAGTTTTTTTGGTTCTCAATACAAGTTTGAGAGCCCTTGGCCAACAGGTGGACGTTGCCTCAGAACCACCGTTGTGTTTTTACTAGTTAGAACTTCGAATTTTGAGTTGGGAGGATGATCTTTTTTTCTTTTTCTGTTTCTTTATAATAATTATTTGGATAATTATATTACCATCACAAAATTAACTTACTACGCCATATTATAATCGCACACTATTAAAATATATTTTCAATAGATATACCATAACAAATTTACAATTATACTATTAATCTAATAAAAAAATACAATATTATGGCGTACTCGTAATCCTGATATTTCTCATCCCATTATTTGATTAGCTTATTCATTTTTGGGCTATATATGACATATGTCTTTATTTTTAGTTAACATTATTCAAACAAATGTAAAAGTTAATTTTTACCAAGAATACAATTGAAGAATTGTTCTTCTAACTCCTAGATCACGATCCACACAGGTATTGATTGGGGCCGTGCTTGTTCGATTATTCACTTCAACCTATGTCAATTAGTATACCTAAAATCAAAATATAAAATTATTCAACATTCTTCAGTAAGTAAACACAATTACATCATTACTTTTCTTCTGAATTGGGTCCATCAGAGTAAGAAACCAAAAAAAGAAAAAAAAATGTAAATAACACCATATAAATGTATAATTCATTTACCGTGAGGAACATAAAATTATCTTATCGCCGTGGACGAAAGCAAAAGCTACCGCCGACGGAAAAGCTATGCGAAGTCAGATGTTGAAGAAAGAAAAAATTATGTTTATATATGTGGTGGAGCAATAATTTATTTTATTAAATAGTATATTAAAACTTTAATTATGTAATTTTACTTAAAGCTATTTGAGTAAATAAAAAATATTAAAATTGTGGTACAATTAATAAAATTCGTAATAGTAATATAGTTACCCTAATTATTATATTTGTTATAAAGAGGGGCAATGCTGTTTTCTATACTTAATTAACTATATTTGTCTAATAAGTCGAATTGTTACCATTTTTCTTTTTTTTTTTTTGTCAAAACTAGTATTTTTAATTCGATTTCTTAAAAATCAAGGATCGTGCTACTTGTAAATAAAAATAGTACATAAGAGATTACACAAAATGATGCGGTGGAAAAAGATTGAATGAAAAAATTGACTTCATTTTAAACTGATAAATGATAGACTGTTATGTGACATGTAATCTTTATGTAGATGTAGTAAGATCCTAAAAACAATATGTACCAGATTGGAGTCACTGGAATTCTTCTTGAACATCCAGATAAATTGTTGCAATTTTAACGTAAACTGTTATTGAAGTCTTAAGAATTAAGTTCCATTATTTTAAATTTCATTTTCTCTAGACTAATTTTCAATCACACACTCTTAATAAAATAATTTTACATGTAAGATTTAAATTTTTCTCGTACATTTTAACCGCATATTCTCCATAAAATCACGATTACAAAATCTATATGGACTCCAACAAACTCTGAAGTAATGTCAAATGCTGAGGATAAAAATGCGAAAGGAGATTTAGGACGCTGACCACAATTTACCTCTAAATGAAAAACCGCCATAACAAGGAACGGTTAAAATAGAAGCCCCCTCCCAAAAGCTCTCTGGGAATAGAGAGGAAAATCAATCAATGGATTCAGAGAAATGCAGGCCACTGGGTTTCTTGATAGGTCTTCCTTTTGCTTTTCTTGCCTTGATCTTGTCTCTCGTAGGCCTTGTTGTTTGGGCAATTGGGTTAGTTTCTTACTTTTTCAATTAAATGCCATTATATTAATTTAATTTTTGATTATTTTTTTAACCATTTTTTTCTATTCAATTTTCCATTCACATTTTGTCTCTTTTTGTGCAAGATTGTTGTTTAAACTATCGAATTTCATTTGCATTCGAACACCCAATGTCTAGGAGTCTTGAATTTTTCATTTCATTTTAATTTTTGCGCATATTCGACCTTAAATTTATTAAGAATAATATTTAATTCCCGAGTTCGATTACAACTTGGTATTGTTTTAATGATATACAGGAGTTTGGTGAGTTGTGTATGCCCATGTTGCATATGCTGCGCTGGAATTGCCAATTTTTCTGTGAGCCNTTAAGAATAATATTTAATTCCCGAGTTCGATTACAACTTGGTATTGTTTTAATGATATACAGGAGTTTGGTGAGTTGTGTATGCCCATGTTGCATATGCTGCGCTGGAATTGCCAATTTTTCTGTGAGCCTTGCGAAGATGCCTCTTAAAGTAATCAGATGGTTTATAGATTTGATACCTTGTTGACAATAGTACGTGTGTATAAGACTTTCTCTTCATTCGTTTATTCAATACTGTAAACTCTTAAATTTCAGAATGTTTCATTGTAGTACCTATTCAATTTAATTTATTGAAATCTCGTGTACTACTTGTCTCGTAATTTTTTTTTGGGCTAATGGATACAATCTTGCTATATGCACATCAACTTTGATATCATTGATGACATTCTTAACAGTTTTTTATATATTAATTTTAGCAACATTTTAAACAATAAATGATATAGATTTTGACAATTCACATAACGTCAACTATAATCTCATCTAGAAATATACATCTAAATTAGTTCTAATGGATATTGGGATCTAGGATAAAGGAAAAAGGGGAATGAGTTTCTTAAGAAATCTTGTGTCGAAAATTGAATTTTTACTTGAATCAAAGTCTAGTTAATGTGATAGATTGTGCTTACTTTTCATTTTCAGTTATACATATACAGATGATGTGATGAGATATGATTGAATCAAAATTTTTTTAACCAAATTTAAAAGAAAATAAAATAAAATTTCCACTCTCTTCCGACACCTCATCTGGATGCAAACCATTATGTAATTCTATTATGTATAAGTTGTGTTATTCTTTCATTTTTCCGTTTCTAGATCCCTTCATTACATTTATCTATCAAGATATACGATAGTGATACTTTGATTTATGTATCTACGAAGGTGTACGGTGAGATAGCCTTTCTTGGTGTGAGGTTGAAGGGGTGCATATAAAATAAAAGTGGAAATTATAGCATATCAGAATTTTCAACATCCAATTTAAAATTCAGATTTACAAGTTTTTATTTCAAAATTCATATGATAATTAAAATTTTAAATATTATTATTATTATAAATATTTAAATTTTAAACTAATCCACCACAAACCCTAAAACCAATTTCAATTCTCTTCTTCCTCTCTCCACCTCCTCTCTTCTCGCTCTCTCTACCAACCCACCACTATTGTCGTCGTCGCTCTCTCTTCCTTCCAACACCTGGTCGCTGCTCTTCCTCCCCCACCAAAGGCGCGGAGCAGCCCGTGACTGTCTGTAGCCGTGAGTGGTGGTGATGTTAGCGGTGCGATGATGTGGTGTTGAAGTTGTTGTTGTTGGTGGTGGTGGGTTTGGTGTTTGTGTTGGCAGCGGCAGTGGCGTAGCTATTCCTATGGCGACAACGACGATCATATATGGTGGTGGTTGTGACCGATTAATTGGTGGATCTGATGTGAGTACGATTGCACAAACCAGCGGCGTTCTGGTTCTGATGATGGCGTTTTGTGGATCTGATTTGTTGGTTTTTTTGGGTGGCTGTGGCGATGATTTTCTTGGATCTTGTTGGTGGCTGTGGTTTGTCGGTGGTCTGGTGATGAGGTAGTGGTGATGATGGCGATTTTGGTGTTGTTTGGGCGTCGATTTTTTTGCTTGCGATTTGGTGTTTAGGCGACAACATTGGATAATGTTGATGGCGATGGTTTTGTTGGTGGTTGGGCAGTGTTTTTACTAATTTTTGGACGGCGATTTTGTTGATTTTTGGGAGGCGATATGATGTTTGGTCGACGATATTGGATCTTTTTCGTGCGGTGGTGACACTGGTTTTGTTGGTGGTTGTAGTGACGAGGTGGTGGTGTTTGTAGATTTGAAGTTGAAAATTTGTTAGAGGTGGTTGACGACGATGATGTGAGGGTTGAGGCTTTTTTTTTTTGGGTTGTAGGATTGGTGTGGTGGTCGAGGTGGTAGTAGTTCCGATGACAGGGTTTCGATTGCCATGCTGTTGATGACAGTGGTGAAGTGGTAGTCATAAGTGTTGGTGGGGTCCCAGATTATTTGGTTGTTTGTGACCATTAAAAATTGATTAATTTGTGTCTGATAAACAATATTCGATTAATGAAAAAGATAATTTGTGACAAAAAAATAATGCGTGACATAAAAAATTGTTAATTTGTGATAGATAATTTGAGCCTGTCTAATAAGCCGTGACTTATAATATGTGACTTGTGACCTATAAATAAATTGTAAATTTTTGATATATGACAAATGAACAAATTGTGACCTATAAATTTTTTGAATTGCGACGTTAAAATAATTTGTGATATATAAAATTTGTAATTTGAAACCAATGAATAATATGTGATTTATTAATTTTATAAATTTGTGATCGATGAAAAAATTGCGATTTATAAATTTTTTGATTTGTGATTGTGAAATAATTTGCAACTTATAAATTTTTTTATTGTGACCGGAAAACATTTCGTGGCCAATTAATTTATAATTTTTGATCAAATTATATGGAATTGTGACCTTAATGTATTTAATTAATAAAATTTATGTTTAATTAATAAATTTATAAATAAAATCTGAAATAATCTGACATTTGGAATTTTAAACTTTAAGTTGTTAAATTTGAAATGTGTTAAAGTTATGCTGTTATTTATGAGTTTTTCCCAAAATATAATCTGAGGCTAAAAGAGAATGTGTTTCAAATGTCGTGACCGGATCGGACAGTTGACCCACAAATATCGTGGGCCGAGTAAACCCAAATGATCGTCACCACAACGAACCAACTCATCAACCGGGCTAACCGGCAATAGCAATCTTTAGGCTGAAACCCTGATTACTATCTTCCAAATGCAATTCTTACACGAACATGGCATTATCAAGGGCTCCTCTGTCACGACGGAGTTTTCTTCTCTCTTCTCCAAAACCACCACCATTTTTCTCATTTTTTCGATACTCTCCGCGTCTTCAACTCCAGCCCAACTGCAAAGTTTATAACTCAGCTTCTCTTCATACAGAAGAATCAATGGCCCCCTCCCTCCAATTCGAAGCTCCTAGTAGAAAAATTTTAAACTGGAAACCATTGTGTTTGTATCATACTCAAGGTAAGTGCACTAAGGTAATGAAAAGTCTCTCATTAGTTCCTCGGAGTATGTGATCAATTGAATGACAAATCACTCGTTAGCTGATGTTTTTTAATTGGTATAGATGGATGATCCTACGCATGTTGAGAGGTTTAACCACAGTTGTTCTTTAAAGCTTGAGAGGAATAGTTTGGGGCTAAAGAACTTTCGGGCTCAGAAATTTGATTATTTTCTTGTGCTGGATTTGGAGGGCAAAGTTGAGATTCTGGAGTTTCCGGTGTTGTTGTTTGATGCGAAAACTATGAATGTTGTTGATTTGTTTCACAGGTTTGGGTTTTAAAGCCATCTAGATATGTATAGTGTGTGCTTTTGTTTAGTGTTTACTTTGTTTTTGTTATATCATAATTGAGCTTGTTAACTTTTACCGGACTTTTTGAATGGCCTTAAATGAGGGTATTTCTATATCCAAAAGCATTATAATTGACACGGTCATTCCTTTTATTGACTGCCAAGAGAAACTATTTTTTAGACTGCTCATAAGTCTCCATTTATTCAAAAGAATGGGGGCATGTACTAGTTCATGCAATCACACTCTGTGGTCATAAATGGTGAATATAATTGAGTAGGAATCAACAAATGTAGTGTTACAAAATCATCGTCACTGACTTTCATATTATAATGAAGCATTTTGGTGCAATAACTTTACATAGAATTCACAAAAAAAGACAAAATTTCTTTAAATTCACTAAAGAACGTTCACCACTGTTTTGTTTGTGTCGACAGAGACGATGGCACTGGAATTATTAGTTTGATTTCGTTATATTATTGATTTCTTAAATAGCATGTAGTGAAATACTGACAATGCTAATCGTATGTCATGTAACAATTTGCAACTACAGGGTGTAACTTTTATGTAGTTTATGATATTTCTTCTCTTGTTTCCAATTTCAACAGGTTTGTGAGGCCCACAAAAATGAGTGAGCAAAGAATAAACGAGTATATCGAAGGAAAGTATGGGAAAATTGGAATCGATGGGTAAAGAAAATTGTCCGCTATCTTGCTTGACGATTAAATAAAATTTATCGCAAACCTATATTTTCTTGACTTGTTTTCGATTTTTTGGTTGCATAAACCTAGTCATATGTGTTTGCTGAAAATTCAATTTAAAGAATTATGTAGTATATTTAATCACTGTCCCAACAGTGTTGTCTTCTTATTTTTCATTTTTGCAGTGTTATGGGATCTGACTTTGTATAGTTGACTGAATAACTTGTATGAATAATTTTGATGTAGCGATAGAAAAACTAGTGACAAATAAGAATATGGACATAAAGAGCATGGACTTGTGTGTCTCGTGTCAAAATTGTTTTTGGAATGATACCTAAGATGAAAAACTAGCTTATCAAACTCTTCCTGTTTTTGCGAAGAACTAAAGATGTGTGTCTGAAAGTTGTTTTAGGATTTACTGACTACCCTTTTCCATGTATGTGGTGGGATCCTCTGTTGCTACAAAGTTGCAGTCACGTTCCTATTGTTTGCCTAATACAGAACTTCGAATCCCATTCTAAATGTATGTCACCATCAGGCTTGCTACAAACTCACAAGCAACATCAACTCCTCTGCATCGGTCAGTTTTTACTTAGCCCATGGTACACTGATGCAGTGGCAAGCCACCATTGTAGACACACAATCAGCTCTACATCCCTTTCTCCAAGATTTTTATTGAAGAGATACACATAAGTGACACTGTTCTTAGCAAAACCAATATGTAGTCCTATAATTGTTCATAAGTTGGCAATCAACTACTACAGCTGTAAGGTTAATTTGATTCCTACAACTTAGAATAGGGAAAGTTACAGAGACTGTGATTAATTGAACAATTTTCCTGCTTGAATTACTTATGCTGTTATTGATACCAGTATGGACCTATGTGCCTAGTTTCTGAACTGTTGGGCCCCTAAAGGCTTCAAAAATTGAATGAGGACCCAAGTTCTTTAATTTGAAAAGGATGGGGACGCCAGCTCTACGTTTCTTTTTTTTCCTCCAATTCTTTCTCTCACCTATACTGTTCTCTTCTTTCTCTCGCCTATTTGGCATCAGCTATCAGCTATATTGGCAAACCATGGATCATGGCAAACTCTCCTAGTAACACTTCTAAATCGTCCTATTGCTTTTCAACCTTTTATTTTCTTGTTTTGTGACAATAATCACATACCTCATCTTACACTGTTCTCAAAGTTAAGAATGCTGCATTTTTAATCTTTCTGTCATTTGTTCATAAATAAATTTCTCCTATGCAATGGCAATATAAAGATGGCTATTGTGGTGGAATAACTATTGAGTAATGTTATTTATCATAATCATGGAATATCAGTGATATGGTAACCCATTATTCCTCACATTTCTCTTTCTCTTTCTCTTTCTCTCTCCTCCCCTCTCTCTCATAAAAATCGAACAGTCCAATCCCATTATTCCATTCCATATAGACTTCCACATCACCGATGTTCCATTATTATAATGATAAATATCATTATTCATAACTATTTCTTGTGGTTATAAATAAAGTATTGGCTCCACAACCGTCTTGGAATGCTTCACTTTATTTGCATCACGGTGATGCCAAATTCATATTCTAAAATTATAATATGTTTCTTTGGTTGCATTCAATCTGGAGCAATTCATACATAAAATGGATTCTACTTTAATAGGTCTCATAATTTTTGTTGTTGCTATGCATGAAGGATAATATTTATCTTCTGTAAAGAATTTTAAGGTTAAGTTTGTTAAGTTGAGGAATTGGGAGTTTAAGAATTAAATTTTTGTGTTAATGCACAGTGTTTGGCACGATACAGCTATTGCATTTGATGATGTTATTCAACAATTTGAAGCTTGGCTGGCTAAGCATCATTTATGGAGAAAGGAGAAGGGCGGGCTTTTGAAGGAGGCTGCATTTGTAACTTGGTATGGAGTTGCTACATGAAATTGAAATCACTAGCACCTTCACCCTTATGGAATCAAATTGCTTTAAGAGTTGAAGCCTATGAAGCACAAACACACCTAGGCGACTCGTGTCTTATCATGTTGGCACTGACACTCTTGAGCATGTGTCTGACAAGCCACCTGTCATGTCCTGTTTTATATATATTTTTAATTCCGAGGCTCGATGGATACTTTAGGACACTCATCGGGCACGTGTGTGTTATGTTATATAATAGATAAATGTAAAATATTAAATAATCTATACCGACATGCCGCCAGCATGTCCACGTCCTACTTCATCAAAAAATCACTTGTCTGATTGATTGTGTCCATGCTTCTTAGGTTGAAACACATTGAACTCATTGACAAGTTTTAACTGACATATTTTGTTCTATATGCACCAGTGGAAATTGGGATTTGAAGACAAAAGTCCCCCAGCAATGCATAGTAGCAAGAATGAAACTTCCACCATATTTTATGGAATGGATTAATCTGAAGGACATTTACCTGAACTTCTACAAGAGGAGGGTGAGTACTCGAGAACCACTAATTTCCAGGATTTCTAAAACTCCAGCTTTAATATTTTTATTACAGTGATATGGTATGGCTTTTCGGTTTCGAGTTCTAAACTCATATCTGTTCTGTGCCGCTCATTCAGAAACAAAGGAATGTCTGAGTTTCTTTGTTTAGTTTTGACTTGAGTGGGAATTTTGTTTAAGTGTCTAATCTTTGCACTGTTAACGAAGTGTAGCTCTTCCATTTCAATCCTAGAATCTACTCTTGCTTTGCAGCATGTGTTGGTTAAATAGGGAAGCCTATCTTCCTTTTACTGGTTTGGGAAAGTAGTAGCGAATTCCTAGAAAGTATGTAAACTTTGTGGCATGGTTAAATCCCAGTTTGGTGCATTGAGTTCAAATTGTTTCTACGTGATGTTTTATTTTTGTTTCAAGCATTAACCAAACTTCGCTTGTTTTCGGATGATAGGCCCCAGGAATGATTTCAATGATGAGGGAACTTCAGATCCCATTGTTAGGAAGTCACCATGTTGGAATTGATGATACACGAAATATAGCGAGGGTGATGCAACACATGCTTACAGATGGTGCCCTTTTTCAACTTACTGCTAGAAGAACCCCGGGTTCTCCTAAAAATGTTAAATTTCTATTCGAAAATCGTATCTAGTAGTTGGTTGTTGGGAAGATTGCACACTGGTGGTCTTATTGTCTAACCCTCGTCTTCAATTTTAGGGATGAGAGCCCAGAGAATGGTAGCTAATATGTACTAAGCATTTGTACGTTGTAACAAGAACTTTGAACGGTGCAAAGAGACTTTAGAATGTAAAGTTTGATTAGTTGTGTTATCTAGCTCCTGGTTTATTGATTGGTTGATAAGGATGTAATTTTCCGGTAAAGAATTAAGCAATTGAAAATGGATGAAATAGCGTTTCAACTACTCTTTTGAGACAAGTTGGAAACTTTTTGTCATGCACACTAAAATAAATCGAGTGACAAGTGTAAAATTTACAAGTTGAGTTGAGTGTTAGCCTTCGTTTGGATATCATTTTAGCCTTCGTTTGGATATCATTTTCTTCTTGGGTAATTTCACCCTTTTAAGTAAAAAATTAGCCCTTGTTTTGTGAGGTTTAAAATTAGATTTTTAGTAGATTTTGATAAAAGTTGATGAAATGAGTGGTTGAAAAATTGTAAAATTAATAAAATATGTGGTTGAAATTAATTATTTATAAATTAAAATTTAGAATTTAATTTAAACCTATTGCTTTTTGACTTTTCTCGGGAGCCCTAGCGTTCCAAAACCAAAATACTTGTTTGGCGGTAACGTTTGGTGGGAAAAATTAACATTCCACTACCCTACTCTCATCCAAAGGCACGTACACCTAACTTCCAAATTAATCAACTCAGCAGCCGCCACGTCTGTGATTAAAAGTCGTGGAAAAAACTCTTTTACATGCCACAGCACGTTTTGTCCACGCGCTTAATATTCGCGTAGCAAAACCCTAAATTTTTTTTCTATATAGCCTCCTTATATCCTCCGCCCAGTTGCAGAGAAATAGTTTTTTTTTTTCCTGAAGAGAGCACATAAAGAGTAAGCCCTTGAGAGCGAAGAGAGAGAGAGAGAGAGAGAGAGAGAGAGAGAGTTAATTATTTGATTTGAATCCAAAATCTAAACTCGGGATTCGAAGTAATTAGGTCGAAACTTGCTTCAGGTTGAAAAGAAATCTGATGATTTCTAGGGTTTATTTTTCTCTTTCGTCGGCATAGTGATCAATTGATCAAAGGTCAGTCCTCATTCTCGCAGGTTTTTTTTTTTTTTTTTTTCAGACACCCAATTGAACGGATAATTAACCCATTTTCTTAAATTTATTTATATGGACATTAGGTATTGATATTTTTAAGACGGATAGAGGCTGATACATATAGATATATAAATATAGACATATTTGTATATTTATACCTTTTGGTGGGTTTGACATGCGATTATCGCGGTCAGTGTTGGCTACGAAGAGACGGAAGAATCAGAATTTGGGGAAAAATTATAGGGGCAAGAAAAAGCACAAAAGATTAGACGCAATTTGTGAGAAAGCTTACAATAGGAGTCATCTTAAAGGGGTTGAAGAGGTTGAATCTAGTGAGTTTACTAATGGAGGGAATGGACTTGAGCTCCGAAGGAGCATTAGGGCTCGTAGAGCTCCTGTATTTCTTGATTCATCACCTACGCCACCCAGAAAGCGGCAGAGGGTTGATAAAGGAAGTCGGCTCAATAGTACTGAACGGGTGAATAGAGAAGAAGAGGAGAGGTGTGAGTCATTGCGCTCAACCTCGAGGAATTTGGAGGGAGAGAACAATGGTTGGCAGTTGAGGTTGAGATCTAGGGACAAGAGTGCAAATCGAGGAGGGAGGGAGAGGCGGGAGACTGCACCAAGAGGTAAGCGGAAGCTTTTTGATGATTTTGATGAAGGAGCTATGCCTCGGTTTGATGGAAAGAAAGAGGATATAGTGGGTGGGAAGTCGACTGTTGTTAAGTTGACGAGACCTGGAAAAATCATAGCTTCAAATGTTTTAGCAAATGAGAATCTGGAAATTGATTTGGGAAATGACATGGAGGATGATACAGAGAAGGAGGAGGAACTATTGGAAGTGACAGATGAAAGGGATGGATTGCATGTAAAATTTGATTTGGAACACAGAAATGAGGATGGGGATGAATCTGAAAATCTTACTTCACAGATGGGTGAGAAAAGGGAGATTGAAACTCAAACAGAACTACGACTGGGAGACTGCCAGGGCAGTAGCAATGTGGAAACCATGGAACAAGATATGGGTGTGGATAAACAAGCTTGTGCTCTTGCAGAAGACAATAACAATGCCGTTGCTGTTGATTGTGATACACAAGACAATGCAAATGAGGAAGAGCACCGTGATGAACCTTTGGAAGATGAGACCTGTAACAAATTAAATGGGCCTAAGTATGTTTCAGATGTTGTGCTCAGCAGACCAGGAATAAAACCAGGAAGATGCTGTGGTTTGTGTTGGGGTGGTACTGACGGTAAACCACCCAAAATATTAGTACACGATGGGGCTAGCAGTGATAATGAGACATATAGTGGGTCTTCTGCTTCTGAGGAACCTAAATACGATATATGGGATGGATTTGGCGATGAATCTGGATGGCTTGGACGGCTCTTGGGCCCTATAAATGATCGCTTTGGTATAGCTGGAATATGGGTTCATCAACAATGTGCTGTATGGAGTCCAGAGGTATTGCTTATATCCTTAATTAACGTCACTTATTTTGACATGTGTCATCGCAGTTTGTTGCATTAAGAAATATGCTTCTTACTTATTTCTGTGCCGCTGTTTGTATTCATATTTTTTGCCAGTCCTGTATGCATAATTTGTGTGTGATTATAGCGTAGCAGGTGATGTAACCTTAATGAACATGGGGATCCCCAATTCTCGTGCTTGTTAATTTTAATCAGAACCTTCATTGCTAACAGGTAGATTGAGGGAACTTGTGATTGGGATGGGCATATTAATTTCCCTTAGGAATTGGCTGCAGGAAAGGGGGAAAGACTGAAAGTGTCAATAAATTGATGGATTTCAGTTGTTTCATTTTCTTGATGTCAATAATGAACAGAGAGAAATGGTTATTTATCTTTTAAAAATGTAGTATATATCACGTTTAAGGTTTTCGGCGATATGACAAATGCATTTACTTGTGATGTTGCCACTTATATTGAGCTGTGTTCGTATTTATTTACTGCATACAGACCATTCTGATAATGGAAGAAATTTCTGTACTTGCCTGCATTGTTATGAGATCCTATTCATTTCCGTTAGGTAAGATGAATTGGAAACTTTAACAGCTTTCTGTATACTTAATGCCTTGGTACACCTATGAAACAAGGTAGGTTCTATTGGCACGAAATGTGTTTTGCCTTTTGGAAATTTTATAAATCTGGATTTGTTTCCCGTTTTCTGGATTCTCTAATTATATAAATTCTGGGCTTGATAGAGCCGTGAGCTGCAATAAGCTTGCTTCATTTAACCTAGGTGAAATGCGTTGGAGTAGTCTTTTTGTTGAATTAGGGTACAGTCTCAAAATTCTATAAATTGCCAACCATTCTCTGGGAATTGCAAGCATGTGCAAAAAGGGCGACATTGAGAATGAATAAGTTAATTTTAGACTAGGAGCTTCTAAATTCACCAACTTGATTAATTTATTCTCTCTCTCTCTCTCTCTCTATATATATATATATATATATATAAAATTTTATAAAAATGCTTTATAAAAATATTTGCACAGTTATTCGAACTTGGGTTGTCTATATGATATATGAAATACCATGCAGATGACCATTGTGCCAATCCAGTATTCATTCAATCTTTGTAATCAAATTTACTTAAACTTAATGCCTTTAATTATTGGGTTTTTAAATAACTTATGACTTGTACTTTCATATACTTTCATAACCTTAAATGGGTCGGGCTTCTATAGCTCGTTTCTTAAATGTGATACATCAACAAACTTAAGTAAATTTGATTACAAAGATTTAATGTTTTTTTTTAATTCAAAAATAATTTTATAAAAATACTTTATAAAAACATCTGCATTGTTATTCGAACCTGAGTTACCTATATGAAATACCATGCAGATGACCAATATAACAACCTAGTTATTCATTAAATCTTTGTAAAATTTATTTAAATTTAATGTCTTAAATTATTGAACTTTTAAATAACTTATGGTTTGTACATTCATAACCTTAAATGGGCCGAGCTTTCATAGCTCGTTTCTTAAAGGGGCTACATCAACCAACTTAAGAATATAAAATTCGGGACCTTACATCCCTAACTTAAAAAAAATTTCGTCCTTGAAATTACTTTAAATTAAACAAATAGTGTCGGATACTCGGCTTTAATTTCTGCTTATGTTTCCTTAGTGACTTCTTCCATCTCGTGATGTCGCCACTGAACCTTAACTAATGGAATTTCTTTAGTCCTCAATTTCTGTACTTTTCTATCCAAAATAGCGATTGGAACTTCTTTGTATGATAAGCCTTTCTGAACATCTAATATTTGATAATTCACCACACGACTTGGATCGTGCACGTATTTTCTTACCAAAGATACGTGAAACACATCATGTACGATAGAAAGTTCGGGTGGTAGAGCTAACCGATACGCTATGCTACCGACCTTTTTAAGAATTTCGAAAGGTCCTATATAACGGCGGCCTCAACTTGCCTTTCTTGCCAAACCTTAGTACACCCTTCAAGAAGACCTTTTCACCGACTTGAAACTCCAAGTCTTTTCTTCTGGATCTTATATAGCAACATGCTTTCTACATATACCATCCAACAATAAAAAAAATAACTAAACCTGGTTCCCAGTTAAATGGGGTTGGCTAAATTAATCCTATTTTTCCATTCTCTTTGGTTCGTTACTATATGATCTTAAGCAAATGCATCTTTAAAAACTACAACAAACCATGTTAGTTTGATTAGGGGTGGGCATCGGTCGGGTCAGGTGAAATTCCAACTTGAAAGTTGATAGTTCAAGAAACCAACCTGAGTCATTCAGGTTGATTCAGTTTGTTGGTTCATTGGTATTTTACCCTCGAAACCATTTTTTTTAAATCGACCCTGAAACCAAGGTTTTTGGATTGGTCCTAGCCAACCCGAAAACCCAAACCAATGTCCCACGAAACTGATCCGAACCATCCCTAGTTTTGGACATTCCATCCCTTTTTAGACTCTTTCTACTGAGAAAATTATTTCACTCTTATGAATGAGGTCCTATTCAAAATGTCAGAAACCACTTAAATCTTCATTGCCTTAACTTATCCTCACTTGGTGCTACCTCCATTTATTGGTGTATGTTCTCACTTCTTATTATATCCATTTTAATATGACCACCCATCTATCTTGTAGCCTCATTTTAGCTACATTCATGTCATGGGCATTTTGTATATTAATACCCAACACTAGGATTAAGTATAGCAGGTCACAGAATTTTTGTAGCATTTGTTCATTTCGTTCAACCCTACCTTTACATTACATCCTCTTCAACTCCTACATTATTAATAATGTCTTTATAACAACCATTTACACCAACCATCCCATATGAAAAAGCTACCAGATTCAAAAGCTAATAAAGCTATCCTATACGCCCCAATATTAAAAAAGTACCCCTATATGTTCTCCTTACAAATCGACTCTACCACCATTTCCCAACCTCACCCCCTCCTTGCAAGCCTCTGCAAGAAAGGTGAGTGCATGAAGGAGGTGGGGTGGCAAGGTTGCAGGTGCTATTGCGTTTGGGGGTGTATAAGTGATTTGTAGAACTCTCTCTCTCTCTCTCTCTCAGAACTGACATTATATCATATTGTGCTTTGGGGGTGTAGTGATAAAATTGAGGGTTGTTAGAAGCTCTGTTTTTGAATTTGTTCAAGTAAGCTAAGAGATTTTTGTCCATTTGTTGGCTGCGTTTCCTTCTTTGCATAAATAGATTTCCTTCCATTGTGAGTTTGCTTTATGGTCATGCTTTCCTTTAATCCCCTCACTGTTTTAGAGTGAGACTTTGTCAAACTTTTTACTTTGTTGTTGGAAATGAAAGAGGGGGATCTTTGTTTAGCTTACCTGGAGCTAAAATTTAAATGGTATTTTTCTCGTATTTCATTCACGATACTGTAATACTCTCCCCCCCCCCCGCCTCCGTCTTCTGCTTGTGGTGATCGAGTTACTGATGTTGAAGTTTATTCAAGGTTGTAACCTGACTTGATTAATTATACTTTCTGATATTGTCTGTTCATGAGATTATCAGGGTTCAGAATTGTACCATCTCAACTGTGCTTAATGATGGAAATGTTAGTAGGAAGTAAGCAACAATCTTAACTGCTTGTTTTTTCTCTAGCTTCCCTTCTAATACATGCTGAACACTTTTTCTGTTTATATTTTCCTGGGTACATGTGACTATAATTTCGTTTCATTTCCCTTGGTGCTCTAGTTGGTCAACTCTCACCGTATGCCAATTTCGACTTTTTTTCAGGTTTATTTTGCTGGTCTGGGATGCTTGAAAAATGTTCGGGCAGCACTTTGCAGGGGAAGAGCGTTGAAGTGCAGTCGCTGTGGGAGGCCAGGGGCAACAATAGGGTGTCGTGTTGATCGATGTCCCAAAACTTACCACGTGGTTAGTGGTTTATTACTTTCTATTCTAAGAGTTTGATGTTTCTGTTGCCTTCTTGGCCTGAATGCCCTGTGAATTTTCCCTTTTCTTTTTCTTTTCTTTGGGTTACTCCATAATACTGTTCATGTTTCTATTTGGATGTTTCTTTGATTTTGTAGCCATGTGCTCGAGCCAACGGTTGCATTTTTGACCACCGCAAATTTCTCATTGCCTGCACTGATCACCGGCATCTCTTCCAACCCCATGGAAGTCAATATTTGCACATCTTAAAGAAAATGAAGGCAAAGAAAATGAAGTTGGAAATTAAAAAGATGTCAAATGATGCACGACGTAAGGATATTGAAGCAGAAGAGAAATGGTTGGAGAACTGTGGGGAGGATGAAGAATTTCTGAGACGTGAGAGCAAGAGGCTTCATCGAGATTTGTTGAGAATTGCACCTGTGTACATTGGGGGCACAAATTCGGAAAATGACATACAATTTAAAGGCTGGGAATCTGTTGCTGGGCTTCAAGATGTCATCCGATGCATGAAGGAGGTTGTCATTTTACCACTTCTGTATCCTGAATATTTCAACAATCTAGGGCTTGTGCCTCCCAGAGGCGTTCTTTTGCATGGATATCCTGGAACAGGCAAAACATTGGTTGTGCGTGCATTGATTGGTTCTTGTGCTCGAGGGGATAAACGTATAGCATATTTCGCACGCAAAGGGGCAGATTGTTTAGGCAAATATGTTGGTGATGCTGAGCGCCAGCTACGACTTCTGTTTCAAGTTGCTGAGAAATCACAACCTTCTATAATTTTCTTTGACGAGATAGATGGCTTGGCCCCTTGCCGCAATAAGCAGCAAGATCAAACACACAGTTCAGTGGTCTCCACTTTGCTTGCTTTAATGGATGGTTTAAAATCACGAGGTTCAGTTATTGTAATAGGAGCTACAAATCGTCCTGACGCAGTTGATCCTGCTTTAAGGCGTCCTGGGAGGTTTGACCGTGAAATTTATTTCCCACTGCCTTCAGTTAAGGACAGAGAAGCCATCCTTTCATTGCACACTCAGAAGTGGCCTAAGCCTATTACTGGATCCTTACTCAAGTGGGTAACAAGGCGAACTGTGGGATTCGCTGGTGCCGATCTTCAGGCTCTTTGTACTCAAGCGGCCATCATCGCTCTGAGGAGAAGCTTTTCATTGCAAAAAGTTCTTTATGAGGCTGGAGGAAAATCTTCTCAGCAGGTAAGCCCTCCTGTTCCCAAGTTTAGTGTGGAGGAGAGAGATTGGCTGGAGGCTCTTTCTCATGCACCGCCTCCTTGCTCTCGGAGAGAAGCTGGGATTGCTGCAAATGATGTCGTATCTTCTCCTCTTGACTCCCATCTCATTCCTTGTCTGCTGCAACCACTAACCAGATTGCTCATTTCACTTTATTTGAATGAGCATGTTGTCTGGTTGCCGCCACCTTTGAGTAAAGCTGCCACATTGGTGAAGGATGTAATTATTTCTGCTCTGGACAGAAAGAGCGTGAAGACCGACAAATGGTGGTTGCATGTTGATGATTTGCTCCAACAAGCTAATGTTACTAGTGAGATTGAAAATTACCTCTCACTTGCTAATGTTCTGAATGGAGGACTTCACTTCCGCAGTTCTGATGCATTAGAGGACAATACTCGTGATTGCTCAAAATTTTGCACCTCCAACCTTCAATTTACAGGTGCTCGTCCTGGGTTCATGCGGAATATATCTTATGCATCAGGGAATAAATCAGGATTTCAGATATTGATTTCTGGAATTCCAAGATCTGGCCAGAGGCATCTTGCGTCTTGCCTTCTCCACTGTTTTGTTGGGAATGTCGACGTGTGGAAAGTTGATTTGGCCAGTATTTCTCAAGAAGGACATGGAGATATGGTTCATGGGCTAACACGAATATTGAGTATGTTCCAATTTTTATTTCAGCTTGTTACAATTACTTTAGGCATTATAGCAAAATTGCTGCACAAATGTGTGATTAACGCTTGAGCTTAACTCATTCTGAACTAGGTAGATTCTAAGATTCCTTTATGAGGCTGGAACTTTGGTCTGCTTTCTCGCGAATTAGGATCTACTTTAGCAAGTGTTGCCAAGAAATCTTTGAGGGTATTCATTATTGATAAGAGTCATTCTCTTCTTGCAATTGCAAAGTTTTGCCTAGTTTAACAATTTCATCCTCATTTATCTCTTTTTCTCGTTTTCTTTTACTGGTAAATTTTAGCATATATTTCACATCTGTATTTTGTTCATTTCACGTCCCATCGCTGCGACTTCGCTAGCATCTTACCATGCACTTCTGCAAATGTCATTTGTCTTGTAGCCTTGTTAGGCTTACATGATGGCTATTTCTTTTGATTTTGATTTTTCCTTTCTGTTTTAAGTTGCTAGATAGTTTTGAATGTGCAGATTCATGTAATTGTCTTTTTTTAATGTCACTAAGAGTTCAGTTCAATGTTTAAGAAGGCTCAATCTGGTATTGAGGCATATTATCTCGGTGAGTTGTAAGCATCACGATGGAAAAATAAAAGAACTCAAAAGAATATAAAAATACAAAAGTATGCTCGTAATATACCGTAAACCTTTTTAAATAAATTATAATAAAACCAATTAGCAAAATTTAACGTTAAAACTCTTTAACTTTCAAACAAACATAAATAGATCAAGAAAATAGATAATGGTAAGTTGTCAAATTATCAATCACGTAATAAAATAATAATTTATTACTAAAGTTGAGCAACTAAAAAATTTCTTATGTGATCATTAAGGGACTCATTAACGTCATCATTATAATCCTTATTATAAGTTTCCTCTCATTTATTGTAATCATCCTCTAATTAAAATGTCAATAATTAAATGTTTGAAGAATGCAAAGCAAATGTGCAAACACCTTAGTTGGGTTGAGGCTTAGGCTTGAGGCATAAGCCTCACAAATGGCATTTAAAGGGCTGGTTTAAAAGAGTAGGCCTCAAATAGTCTTTTCAAACTATTTTGCACTTCGGGCAAGTACATGGGAGGGAAAAGAAAGGAGGTGGAGCCGTGGAGGGATAAGAAGAAATAGAAGACTTATATCTAATACACTATCCACACGTACTAAATACAAGGGGTCTTAGTGACAAGTTTACCTTTTACCCTGACTGCAATGCAGGTGTGGGCAGGTGTTCAGGACAACTATGATATGAACAGGTTTATTATGATGTTTGATGCTCAGCTAGCCTGGAGTATGATTGGCTAAGCTAAAAAAGTTACCATTAAATTTTTTAATTGGTGAAAGGTAGAAAGTCACTTATTTGGCAATAACGTAAGAGTTAATCTTGAAAAAGATACCTTTTTTACTTAAAAGTAATAAAAAAGGTAGTTTAGTTTGCAGATGTTTAGAGAAAAAAAAAGTTACTTTTTATTTAGGCCTGGTCAAACATGCTCTGGAAGAAAAATAATTAATATTATCATTTCATGTGGCAGTGAGGTGTGCTGGTGCACAGACATGCATGATATTTATGCCAAGAATTGATTTATGGGCTGTAGAGACGAGTTCTGAAGCTTGTGAACGGGAAAGTTATTCTGTTTTAGTGGAACCTCAATCCTCTGAGAAGAAATCTTGTTATAGGCTTGGTGAAGTTGACAAGGAAGATGAGCTTTTTGCACGTGCTAAAGTAACAGAGATGGCAGAGTCCCCAACTGCTGTGAAGAAGGCCTCATATCTCTGGAACTATTTTCTTGAGCAGATCGAGCCCATACGAGTACGTTCACCCTTGATAATCCTGGTATGGTGTCTTATCCTTGCTCTTACATTTTTGGCTGAAAATGTTGCATCTCTTGGGAATGGAAAGAGTAAAACTTTGTGACATTATATGGGAGCCTTTTAGATTCCCCACTCCTCTCTAAATTAGAAGGCAAACAATATCTTCATGTTCTTTCACTGAACTAAAGTGTTAATTTTTTGTTATAATGTTCGTATAAAATTATATTTTTTTATTTTGGTTTTTATACTCGTGACCGCTATATTGTGTTATGTTTATGATATGCTTGTTATAATGCTGTACTTTTAGTCCAAAATTTGGATCAATATTATTCTTTACTAGAAAAATAATACAAAAGTTAATTTTCACAGATGTTATTAAGATGTATTTATTTGTGCAAAAAAGGGAAAGAAAGAAAAAACTTTATTTAAGCTAAAATGAATTTATTGTTTAAATTAAAAAAAAATCCATAAACCAAAGAAAAAAATGGGTATCCAAAAAAGGCAAAAATAAGAAAACAGAGATAATTTCAAAACCATCATAAGATGAAAGGGAAAATGAATCAATTTATCTTTATTGGGGGGTTCTACAATTTTTAAAACAAGAAGGGAGGGCGTCCCGTAGTTTCCTCTAATTAAGGAAAATGTTTGTTGTACATTATCATTTATATAATTTCTTACAGATTGATGAGGTATCAAAAAGAAAGTGGAGGGGGTTTTTTTTTTTATTTTCCCTAGTTTATTTGGTTGCTAAGATTTTAACTCAATCAAATCTCATCACATCATCACCTATTGGTAAACAAATTAGTAAATCGTGATGTACATGTTGCACAATCAAATTTAAAATATCTCTCTTTCTTATAACATGCAAACGCAGTTTAAGAAACTTACCATAACCTTCTCCATCTTAGCGTTCTTTTCCTTCCTCCTTTTCTCAATTTAATTGACTTTTCTTCCCTCCCACTTGTGCTGTTAATAGTAATACGGAAAAGGATAATAATGAAGCCCTTGTCTCTAGAAGGAATTGCTGTAGATATCTAGGTTCAATTATTAACATTGGTTGTGGAAATGAAGATGACGTAATACATAAACTAAAGCTGGCTGAATGAATGAAATGGATAAGGTTTACAAATTTTGCATGACAGGAAGATTTTTTTGAGATTATTAGTCTCAATTTACATAACAGTTATTAAACCTTCTGCTGTACTTTGTAGTATTTAGTGTGGGGCTGTTAAAGTTCACCATGTCCACAGTATGAAAATGAGAATGTTGAGATGGATAATACAAGAAATGTGAGCATATGCCTACAAGTGGATGTTGACATATGTCTACACTCTCGAGTAAACAATAGTTCAATCACCTGCAAATATGATATGAAAAGAAAACCGCGACAAAAAATCTTTTGAAATTCAGTTTATGGGTTGTATGATAGAGAGTTAGCAGCCAAATGCCAAATAAATTATCTATAGAAAATTCATTGAATACATGCAGCAATTGATAATTGCTTTTGGCAAATGTTAGCAATCTTTTTTTGCTGGAATTAGTTATTAGAATAAAGAAAATGGTTACTAGTTTTCTATTTTTAACAGGCGACATCAGAAGTACCATCCTCATTATTCCCTCGGAGGATAAGGCAGTTCTTTGAGAAAGATACAGTAGGTAGCGGTCTCTCTAGTCAAATGGAGGATGCTGTGCCTCGGTTTCCTGTGCTTCTTGATGGGAATTTTGATCATGATAGGATGATTGATTCATTTGCTTCAAAGTTGTCAAAGGATTTAGCACAACAATTTGTTCAGTTAATTCATCATAGAAACCACATTCATATGAAGTCTGTAAAGGAGACAAAAGCTTGTGATACAGTTGAAGGCAATGTTGATAAAGTTAATCATAGCTCAGATCCAGGATCTGCTATTGTTCTTGATGGTAAATCATGTCCCATAAGTCCAGTTGCATTTACAAATAAAGCTATGAAAGGGAGATCGGGCTTGCTGGTAGCTATATCAACATTAGGCTATCAGATTTTGTGTTATCCTTATTTTGCTGAGCTTTGTTGGGTCACATCCAAGTTGAAAGAAGGACCCTATGCGGACATTAGTGGATCCTGGAAAGGTTGGCCCTTCAATTCTTGTATTGTTCGCCCTATGAATTCAGCTGAGCAGTTTACTGTTTCCTCTGGCTCGATCAATATCAGAAGCAAAGAAAAATTTGGTTTGGTGAGAGGATTAATTGCTGTTGGTTTATCTGCATATAGAGGAGAATACAAGTCTCTTAGGGAGGTTTCCTCAGGGGTTCGGAAAGTTTTGGAACTTCTTGTTGCACGCATTAATGATAAAATTCAGGATGGGAAAGATAGATATCAGTTTATTCGTCTTCTATCACAGGTAGCTTATCTTGAAGATATTGTTATCAGCTGGGTTCACACACTGCGAAGGTATTGCTTTGTTAATTCTAGTTTTTCCTGGAGTATTACATTGTTGAATCTAATTTTCCTTGAATTCTTCCTCATTTCATCATAGCTTCTTATTTGACAAGAATGCTTTTTCTTTCAGTTTGGAGATGGATGCTCAAATTGCTGAGGCAAAACCCAATGGTGATTGTACAGGATCTTTGGACAATGATAATGCCTGCAAGAATAATAATCTAGGCACTGATCAGAAGTTAGATGTTTCTGATGGAACTTTACATCCACCAAAAATGCTGGAAGAGAGTCCCCATAGATTTGGTGCTAAAGATGGTTTATGTGCTAATCTAGACGATGGTGATAATGGTTATCCTGACGCAGGTGGTGGAGTTGCGGCAACAGCATTGGAGCCTACACGAATGGTTGTTTCAGTTCGTTCTTCCCCTGTTGAAAATCTTAATGGTCCATTGCCGAATGAAGTTAAGTCTATGGTTTCTATGACAAAAGATACTGGAGATCGTGCAGAATATGGACTTGTTGGGTCTATTCAACATTCCAATGGTTTTAGAGAAGCAACTCCATATGTTTCGGGTGATAAGCATGGTATTGCTCTTTCTGGTTCTTCAAAATCTTGCACACGGGATGGTGGCTCGTCCTCGGCAGACAAGGACATTCCCTCTGAAAAATCCAAGGAAAACTCCGGTGAGCATGTTGATTCCAATTACTCTTCTAAATCTGCCACTCTTCAGGCTGACTCGTCTGTTATGTACCTGTACCATTGTTGTTGTGAGTGCCTTGTCAACCTCCAAAATTTTCTGCTAAAGTTCATCAATTATAAGTGGGGACTTGAAGGAAGAGATTCAACCATAGATGGTGTTCATGATTTTGTTGCCTCTTTATCAGTAAATCTTCATATAGCAGTAAGTAAACTGCCTGCCAAAAGTTCTGTCTATTCGTGTGATAGAAAATTGGAGCAAGGTCCGGGAGGTCAGAAAATCGACATGCCTCAATGTGAAAATTCAGAGAAAGGATTGCCAATGGAATGTAGTTGTCATGATACAAGCGAGAGTGCAAATTTCTTCAAGAATTCTCATCATTGGCTTGATTCAAAATTTGTATTCAGAAATGGGGTACTGGCTACTCCAGACACTGGTAATGACTTTTCTTTTCACTGTAAATTTGAGAAATTATGCCTTTGTTTTCTTATAGATTGGATGGAGATGAACAAGGAGTCTTTAGATTGATTTCGTGCTGTTAGAGCTTTGATTCGCTTCTTCCGCAAATTTTGATGCACTTGCGGAACATATTTGTGGAACTCAGTTTCAGTTGTACAATATAATTTCAGATTATATTTTCCTTGGAATGCAGTTGTTTATATTCTTAGCCAGAGGTCTGAGATTGATTCAATCTTTAATTTTTGATTCGTATAGTCAAATCTAAATTCATGCAGTATGGAACATGAGAAAAAGAAAATGTTATAGAAAGAAAAAAAGAAAAAAGAACTCTCTGATAATTGTTCGAGGACTATAAACACAAGTTGTATTTATTTATGTTTTGGTGGTGACTCACCGACTCCAACTACCACTCCATAGCTGATAAATTCTTTTATTAATCATGCCATGAATTATGAGGTAGCAACTTGATTAAACTATCATATACGTAAAACAAAAAAAGAGTGCCAGTTAACGATGTACATTAAAAAACTAAAAATTTCATACATTTTTTGGATCCAAAGACGGCTCTTGATAAGTGTAGTTTTTACGCTTATTCAAGGCTTTAAATCATGTTATTTTATTGTTTTTTGAATAAAATTCTACCTACTTATGTTATATTGATAATGAAGAATTGAAGAAAAAAAATGCAAAATAGTGAAAAAATGGAAAAATTCATAGTATAAGGGCTTGGAATGAAACATTAAATTAACTGGGCCTTAATTTGAAATGTCAATCAACTTGGACTCCTTAATGGTTGTGAATTATTATATATATACACACATTCGCGTACATTGGTGGCCGGCTGCAAAAAAAAAAAAAAATATATATGTATATATAT
>CAIGRP010052089.1:0-13344 GCA_903798385.1 Fraxinus cuspidata
TCTGTTCCGTAATCTAAAATCTCTTCTATTTCTTGAAAAAAACTAAAACTATAAAATATTTTTTCTAGATTAACAAATAAAATTCTAAATATCATAAAATAATTTAAAACAATAATATATATATATCAGCAATCAAATTCATAGGAATATAAATTTATGTAGATCAATTAGCATTTTCGATTAAGTTATTCCTCTAGTTGAGATCTATCTTTCAAATTGAAGTCTTAGGGTAACGTGTCTTCTCCAATTCTGATGATCGGGAATAAATAAATTCTTATTTAGAAAAGATACATTAAACGATTGTAGATCTATAATTATCATCAACTCGACTTATGATTGGCTCACGTTATAAATTTTTAAATTATTTTTATTCACATATTTTTGGGATCTATAATATTTTTATTTATTTATAAACAAAATTATTTAAAAATAATGTTTTTTATTTACGCAATTATACAGTTTTCACATTTATAATTGAGCCTCATGTTTGTCATCCATTTTTCCAAAGTACTTTTTTTGCTCAAAACCATTTTCAACCATAGATTCAAAAAATAAAATATTATATATGTAAACACAAAATACTTTGCCTCTGTTTGATGCCTATTAAAAATAGGTTTTTAAGAAAAATGAGTTTAAAATAGTGATTTTTTTGAAAAATGTGGGGCTATAAATTAGAAAAATATTTTTGATTTACTTGCAATGTATTTTATTATGTGAATGTGTAATTGAAAAAGAGTTTGAGGAAAAAAAAGAGAATAATTTAATGGTTGACAAACAAGGTTTGTTTAACCACAAATTCTTCAAAAAAATCACTATTTCAAAACTCATTTTTAACAAAAAAAAAAACTCTTTTTAATGGATATCAAATAGAGGCTCGAATATAATTTTGGACTAATTTCGATTGATTTGATCAAGTATGTTCGTTCATATAATTTTATGACTAAGCCCCCGTTTGATAATTATATTTTTCAAACTATTTTTTCTATATACTCATTTTCAACTATATATTCACACAATAAAATATTTTACACGTAATCCAAAATTTTTTCTACTTTTTAATTCCACATATGCTCCTAAAAATATTCAAAATTCTTTTTCTAAAAGTATGATTGTCAAAAAAGGGCTAATTTGATTGATGTCCACATTATTAGAACTAGTTAACGACAAGATTTTAACTTCTTTTGAGATAAAACTTCATCAATTAAATTGCAAATTACCAATTACAAATTGTAGAAGTTCCTAATGAGTTCCATGAATCTGGTGTGAACAAGATAATAAAAAGATTTTAACAAGTCAATATCTTCTAGCAGAAGGCAAATGGCTTAGAATCTCACTAGTGCAGGTTATAGTAAGAGGAATAATAATTTTTTTAGAAAATGTGTTGTTAAAAAAGAAGAAAAATTTTCAAAGCTTACGTATAATATTATTTTATTGAAAGTGTGTGATTAATAAAAAAAAGATAAAAGAATAAATTATAATTTAATGGAGAATAATAGGAACCAAAGTGGCGCAGTATGAGAAGATGGAGTAAGCCCACCAGTCATTTTCCGGTGAGGAGTGACAGTGGACGAAGTCATCATCCACCATTCTCATGGAGATTGGGTGGTGGAGAGACTTTCTTACTAGACAAACAAAAAGAAAGTCCTATTTGATAAGCTTTGTCGGGTTCCGTTTCATTGTAGGAAGATTAATAGTTTGAATTCGTAGATTAGACAGAGTACCATGTATATAAGTTAAAGTTTCATTGTTATCCGTTTTCTAAAATTGTGCAAGTGTTAATTTTTTATAGAAAAAATGAATCTCGTGAGACGTGTAAGGATGTATAGTCTGCTAAAGTATTTTGAGTCGATGATATTTTAACATTTTTTAGGTATACCGACTTATTCTTATCGAGTCATTCCCTTGTATAGGTCAAACTTATTTTCCTGAACCCATACAATTTCAATCAAATTCAACTCAAAATTTTAAAATTGTTATACGTTTTAGGAAGGGATAATTATATTCGCACCACATTTTATTTGCAATGAAGATCATCAACTTTTAATCATTTTTGCACGTGTTCTCAGCTACTTTCATCATTTTCTATTCTATTAAATAGAACATCTTATCACTTTTGAGGCAAAAAAAAAAAAAAAAAAAGATCCATTTTGAAAGAGTATAACAACATATTTGTTTCTCGTATTTTTAAACAAGCAAGATAAGTAATAAATTGAAAAGTTCAACAAGATATTTTTCTGCGCTAACAGAATATATCAACAAAAACAATCACCGGAAACAAGATTTGTTAATTAATTGAAAAATAAAAGTACAAAAATTGGAAAACTTCATTATAATTAAAATATGATGCAGATAATAAGTATAATGTGTGAATATAATTATTGTACGAAGGTTAGAAAGAGAACAACTTTATTTTTATAGATGCACTTTAGAAAGAGAATATAATTCATTTTTCTTTCTTTTTATTATTAATCACGTATTTTTCAATAAAATAATATTACACATAATCCAAAAACTTTTTCTTCTTTTTTAACCACACATTTTGAAAAAAATACACTAATCCAATAATTAAAATTTCAAATAATGAGAGCTTAACGAGATTTTACGAATTTCAGTAGGCTTTGTACTTTGTGCCTCCCATGTATGACATTAGTAAGAATTATTTTAAGTACATGTTCCACTAATTCTTTCAAATACTTTTCTCACTTTTACGATCTTCTATGAATTAGATAGCAAGAATATGGGAAGTTTATTCTCGAATGTATTCTCTAATATAGCATGTTACTACCAAATGTTTGTAACCTTTTGCCCTTTCAAAGGTTCAACTGCCAATTGTATATAGACAATCACTTTATAAAAAGGTCACAATTTGTTTGCTTAGCTTTCAAGATTTCTCGTCGAAGAATGTATTTATACTCTGCTATAATTGACCTAACTTAAGATGAACAAGAGGTATAGAACGGCCTGGTCTGAGCTGCCTTTGGGGTGGCCATGATGTGGATTTTTTCTTCGGAAACGAATTTATTAATTTGTGTAGTTTCTAAAAAGGCAAGTAGATTAATGAGGAACCTGTGAAAAAGGACAAATGGATTAGAATCAACAAACTACTTGTCCGTGCCCCTTTCGGGCCCTTCATCTTTCTGAATCGAGACCCGGCCCAATCAATTCTAACTATAAAAATAGAAAATTTTGCATTCCCTTGCTAAGAGTTGCCTACTTGAATCGGATATTTGAAATACCAACTAAGACATACTAAAAGGATAGCCAAGAAAAATTCATTGTCCGAAGAAAAATTCTAGAAAGTTAAGCAGAAAAAGGGAAAAAAATTGTCACCCTTTGGGCCTTTCTACGGTGAGTGGTTTTAAGTATAACTTTTAAATCTACCTTCAAAAGTGCAAAAGGTTAAACCACAAACATTTCTTAATTACATCTGTTGACCCCCAAAAAAAGTATCAATAATGTGGTCAACAAATCTCAAGGCATTTCACGTCCACGCAAGCTTGGTTCCTGCACACTTAGATAAACCGTTAATCACACGTGACCTCCTTTGGATATGGTGAAGTTGGCCGGGTGCACTCCGACGGTCAATTTGTTGGAGAATATAATTAAATGAGTGTGACAGGACTTTAAACGTGAGCTTTCAATGTAAAAAAGGGGTCGGTTTTGGGGTGAATGATTAAAAATGTGTGCAGCAAGAATATAGTTTTGAGAGTCTAAAGTTGAATAACCTTTAAAAGACACTAAGTGTGAACTTTTATACTTGAGGAAGGTGAATGAAGGCCATTGAATGGCAATACGTGTGGCCTCATCCACATGATTGACCTTTCTAGTCATATGCATCAATCAATCATAGCTTTAAATGCTAATACTACTTTTGTACCCACAAAACCTACGCTGCAGCTTGAACTTGACCAAATAGGTTTGCGGTGACGGTGACGACGGTGAGTTATCTTGTCAATCATGTGGCACAAGATCTGTTCAAGATTCTTGTCACTGCCTCGCCCAAGATCGGTTCTTGCAATGGGGTCTGGGTGTAATGGGGTCGGTCTAGTCTTTTCTACACGGGGTCGCTCAAACTTAAAGTGGGTCATCTGTGTGAAGTTGGGTCGTCCTCGTCAATGTACGAAGTGTGAGGCCCTTGAACCGCTCGCCTCGTGGACTAACTGGAGTCATGTATGAATCTTGGTTTTGCAAGGCATAACAACCCCGAGATAATTGAGTTTATAAAATATAAAGTGAAAGAATATTTTGAGAGAACTAATTGAAGATAATTAAGAATAATTCTTATGGAAGAGGCGAAAAAGTTTTCAAAGAGTTAGTTTTCAACTATCCAATCGAAATTATTTTCTCCTTTTTGAGCTAGCTACTTACATATGTATTTGTGTTACGCGGAACTAGACAATATCGACGAAGAGATATATTTAAAATGTCTATTAACTATCATGTTTAGTCCAATTTATCAAATATGTTGACGGTGTTCAATTTTAAACAAAGTGTATCAGGTTTAGAAACCTTATTATTAGCATCGTGATCTCATTTCATGTATCGCATAACCAATCAAATGTAGTAGGTCATGTTGTTTAGAATCCAATCAAATCTATCGTCATACCGCAAACTTGTTAACATTGACATTAATTCTAAACATTTATCGGGTGTACCGGTCTGCTACGCCCCATTACCAACTCAGACCTTCATGGCATAGATATACACCTTGTAACAAAACTATTTGGAAAATGGGATACATATCTTTTTAAAATATTACTTAACTCGTTGACATTCGTAAGTTTTTTAATTCTTGAACTTCGTGTATGTTTATGAATGCATTGACATGCACGAATATGTCATAAGAAAAAAATAATATTATAAGATATAATAATCAAATATCATATTCACATAATAGTCAATTTAAGTAACACATTTATACATTTAATAATGTAATGTACGTAGGGAGACAATTGGATGTTTACTTACATTGAGTCCTAGCACTTTGCTTTTCAAATGGAACTAGTCCTTGCCACCCAAGAAGTTAACATGCTCAAAATCCTAATTCATTATCATTTAATTCGAAATTGTGACAAATTTCTCCCACTAGATATGGACTTATAATATCATATTATCAAATTTATTTATTTATTTATTTATTATTATTATTATAAAACCTATGTGAAAACAAAGGTGTTAATATTCATAAAAATAAAGGTGAAATTAACAGTAAAAAGACGACGACAATTAAATAGGTACTTGTTATGAAAAGAGAGAAAAAGAGGAGAGAAAATATGAGTCAATAGACTTGTGTACATTATAATGAGAACCGAAGCCACATATTTATAGAAAATGATTAGGAATACAATGATAACAGTTTTTAGGGCTGCATTGGAACAATTATCATTTACTAATAAACTTACTATTTACAATACTACCCCTTAAATGAAACATTACAAAATATCTGCCTTGTTAGAAACTTATTTGATAAAAAATAAATGGGACAAAAAAATCTAACGGAGGAAAAAGAGTACAGTTACTTTGAAATATTAAAAATAAATACTGTCATACTAAAACTTTGTATGGCAAATCGAGTGGGAAAAAACCTAAGTAAAGGAAAAAGAGTACAGTTACTCCCATTGATGTTGATTATTGAAAATCTTTAGATTGACGCATTCCAATCTCGTGAATCAATTTTTTGAATATAAATGTCGGTGGTGCTTTTGTGAACTAATCAGTTGCATTGTTATTTGAACGAATTTATTGAATATCAATGTCGTCATTCTTTTGAAACTCATGTATATGAAAGAATTTTGAAAAAATATGTTTCGTCTTATCACCTTTGATATATGCTCATTTGAGTTGTGCAATGCAAGTTGAATTGTTTTCATACAAAATTGTTAGATTATTTTTTGTTAAAGTTAATTCGCATGATACTTGGATATGTTTGTGTCATGTTCCTCAACCATACACATTCTCGGCATGCTTCATGGATTGCAATAGTTTTAATATAATTTAAGAATGTTCATGTCAAGAATTGTTTCACAGATCTCTATGATAAAGTTGTTCCTCTACATGTAAATACATATCATGTTTATAATTTAGTTTTATGTGAAGCTAAGAAATAATCTGTATCTACATATCCTACTAAAGTAGATCCCAAATTTTGAGAATAATTCCAAATCAATATTACCTTTTAGATAATGAAAAATATGTTTAATACTATTCCAATATCTTTAAGTTAGTGTAGAGTTATATCTTATAAGGAGATTTATTGAAAAAACAATGTCGGGTCAGGTGCAGTTTGCAAGATAATTTAATGCTTCAATTGCACTAAGATATGATATTTCAAGACCAAAAACCTTTTCTCCATTTTCAAGTGGACAAAATTGATCATTTTTTGTATCAAGTAATTGAACAACCATATGTGATGCCAATGGATGTGCATCCACATAAAAATGTTTTAAAACTTTTTTGTATATGTAGATAGATGAACAAATAATCCTTCTAAAAAGTGTTCAATTTGCAACCCGAAATAAAATTTGATTTTTACCAAATCTTTCATCTCAAATTCGTTTTTCAAATAATCTACAATTTTGTTGAGCTCTTAATGAGTTCCAATTAAATTTAAATCATCAGCATAAACTGTCACAATTATAAATTCAACATTTTTTTTTATGAAAACACACGGGCAGACATCTTCAATTTTATAACCCTCATTCAACAAATATTCGCTAAGACGATTATACCACTTGCGTTCGGATTATTTCAATCCATATAATGATATTTACAATTTGGAAACATGGCTTTCGGCATGTATAATTTGTTCATGGCATTTTAAGTCTTTAAGCTTTTGTGACACAGTCAAACTAATTAAGAATCTAAAAGTAAAGGTGTCCATTACGGGAGAATATGTTTTCTCATAATCAATTTCTGGTTTCGGTGAGAAACTTTGAGCTACAAACTAGGCTTTGTATCTTATAATTTCATTATTCTCATTTCTCTTCATACAAAAACTCATTTGTATCCGACGGGGATTACATTTCTAGGTATTCGAACTATATGTCCAAACACTTTTCGTTTTTCTTAGGAATTCAATTCCGCCTGTATAGCTTCTTTCCTTTTTGGCAAATCATTTCTATGTCAACGGTCTTTAATAGATTGTGGTTCAGATTTTGAATAATATTAATAGTCATGTTAAAGGCAAAAATATTGTCTATAACAACATTATTTCGTTCCCATAATTTATAAGATACATATAATTTATTGAAATCTCAATATTTTCGAACACTTGTGGTAGTTCTGGAACCATATTTTCAATATTTGATTGATCAATTTTTTCTATTTTTATTTCTTTCGAAGTTTTTAGTTGGTTTTTCTCTTGTACTTTTTTTCGAGATACAGGGTCTTTTGAACCAGCTAGTCGACCACGCTTCTAGTGTATTTGAGATTCACTTGCTACAGTATATTATCTTACAGGGACATCAATTTTTGCTGAAATATTTTCTGTTAGAATATATGACTTTATCACTCTTCTTGTATCAACAAATATGTCAAGTAATTGATTTGCAACTCGTTGCAAATGAATGATTTCTTCAACTTCTTGCTCACATTGATTGTCGTTGTGATCAAAGAAAGATTGAGTTATTTCATTCCAAGAAATTTTACCTTGGATGTAGTTTTTGCCATCCCAAAAATTAGGAAAATCATATCATCAAAATAACAATCTGCAAAACGTGCAATAAATAAATCACCCGTCAAATGTTCAAGATATCTAATAATAGACAGTGAATCAAAATCCATATAAATCTCAAGTTTTCGTTAGGGGCCCATTTTTATATATTGTGGGGGTGAAATGAAGACTTGAACAGCATAACCAAAAATCCATAGATGAGAAATATTATGTTCATGACCAAATGCAAGTTTAAAAGGTAAATATTAATAATAGACAGTTTGTCTTATACAAACTGACATGTAATATGACATGACCTCAAGTAGAAGTTTGGAGTTTTGTTTTCATAAAGTAATGTCTAACAATAAGTTGTAGACATTTAATAAACGACTCTGCTAAACCATTTTGTGTATGGATATGCACAATCGAATAATCAATAACAATCCCAACTGATATACAATAATCATCGAAATGCTTGTGATATAAATTCACCAGCATTATCAAGACGAATTGTCTTGATTGAGTATTCGAAAAATCGAGCTCATAATTTTATGATTTGAGCAAGTAGTCTAGTAAAAGCTACATTCCTAGTGCAAAGAAGACAAAATCGAAACTATCTAGTAAAAAAATTAATTAATACTATAAAATAACGACATGGTCCACATGGCGGGTTTATTGGCTCACGTATATCTCCATGAATTCTTTCCAAGAATGTTGGATATTCAATTTTGACCTTTGTAGTCGCAGGTCTAAGATTAACTTGACTTACGAACAAGTTACACTAGACAATCATTAGGTAAAAGAATCTTCTGGTTCTTTAAAAGATGTCCATGCGAGTTGTTTATTATTCGACGCACATTATAATATCCGGATATTCAAGTCGATCATGACAAAGTATAAAACTTTTTTGGTACTTCTTGTTCATGACAATATTTTATTCAACCATTTTTATAAATATATAATACACGCCGATGGGAATGTATGAAGTTTTTCTTTTATCTATTTTTGGTCAGATATAAAAGAATTTATACAAAGATATTCAACATTATTTTCTTGCATCGTCTCAATGTGATATCCACTGCAATAGATATCTTCAAAATTAAGCAAATTTCTTTTGGATTTGTTAGAATAAAGTATATCGTCAATATATAATTTTGTATTGTTTGGTAAAATAATACAAGCTCTTCCGAAGTTTTCAATGATATTTGATGTACCTGATATCGTATTTAAAATTATTTTCTGCTAATGTTAAGTTCAAAATTTTTTTTTTTTTTGAAAAATAGTATGTGTAGTTGCACTATCAATCAAGCAGATGTCTTGACAATCCATGAATCTATAAATATAACAAAATAGATATACTTCAAAAAACTTGATTTAAATTTAAAGGAGTAAACATAATTCGATGCATAATAAAGTTTCAAATTTTTGCGAAAAAATAAATACATATTTCAAATTGAATTTCTAAAACAAATGAAAATACTAGAAAAAACTAATATATATCTTCCATCACACCACCTCCCAATTAAATAGTCAATATTCACATTGGATCAACAAAGAAATCAGATACGTCTAAATGACTCACATCAATTAGATCATCATAATCAGCAAAATTTGTCTTTACTTTTCTATTTCACTTGATTGATTTTTGGTAGAGATCCAAAAGATGTTTTGTCGTACGACGTGTTACGTGTCTAATGCC
Source organism: Fraxinus cuspidata (assembly GCA_903798385.1). Lineage (NCBI taxonomy): Eukaryota > Viridiplantae > Streptophyta > Magnoliopsida > Lamiales > Oleaceae > Fraxinus > Fraxinus cuspidata. The sequence goes on from CAIGRP010052089.1 coordinate 9,351, forward strand.
CTTTCATTCCACTTCTAAAACAAATTTCTCCGTTCTCCTTTTTAGAAATGCTACTTTCATTTATTTTGTGAATTTTGAAATTGTTGTCTTGTTGTTGATAGCTTTGTTGATTATTTCGTCCATAATTTATTCCACGTCCACGTGTAAATTCGTGTCCATGTCCTTGTCTTGATGTTGCATTTACTTTAAGTAATGCAGTACAATTTGTTTCAGGCAATGGGACAGAACCAGTGGATGTAACTCACTATTTTTCATCAGCAATTCATTTTGTTGTCGTGCTACAAGTAGGCAAGATATAAGCTTTGAGAACGTTTTGAAACTACACTCACGATATTGCTGCTACAGGAGTACATTTGAGGCATGAAAAAGAGGAAAAAAAATTTCTCTAACATATCTTCATTAATGATTTTTTCTCCACAAAAAGTTATTTTTTGAACATACATAGAACAGTTCAAAATTGTACTCACAAACAGTTTTAAAGTTTTGCAAACGAATGTGCATCCCCACTCATAACGGGTTTTGGGGAAGATTATAGTCATTTGATGATTAAATCTTTCAGTCAGTTTTTTTCCAAAGAACGTGTGAATCTTTTTCAGTGAGGTATTCGATTTTTAATCCATCATGATGATAAAAGAAGATAAGTGCTTTTGCACGATCCTGTAATGATTCTTTGTTTCCTTCTTTTATTGTTTTCTTCCAAACCATTTGAGACAAGATTGATATTAGCATCGAAGACTTATGACAAATGTTTTTGCCAGATATGTCAAGTGCAGCAAACTCAAGTTTTGTGATATTTGTTATTTGATTAACTACACACAATAAAACAAAATAAAATACAATTAATTTTGAATAATATAATTAAATATCACATAATAGTTTCTCAAGTAGTCAATATCAACACGAAATAAGTTACGTGTTTTCCTTCATGGATAAATATAATTTAAAATAACGTGTTTTTCGAAGCATGAGCACATTGTATTTTATTATTGATTTTTCATGATCAATATATTAATATTATTCTGGAATATTGAGAATTATAATTCATGCTCTTTATGAGCAAATAATATTATTCTTGAATATTATTTATAATGTTGTGTTATTTCAGAATAACAACATGATAAATCATCAATTTAAAAGAGTATCTAAAATATTTAATCAAGTTAAAGGCAAAAATAATATTTAATAATCATCATGAATATGAATTTATTTGATTTCACCATTGATTAATATAAACACGATACATATACATTAAAGTTAATTGGACATTGACATGGAAACTATTATAATGATTAATACAGACAGTTGTATGATTATATGATGCCTAATTTATTTAAAATTTTCCAATGGCACAAAATATATAGAAACCATATGTGAAAAATTGCACATAATTCTAGATATTGAGGACACGTCTTTCGGTATACCATATAAATTGACGGCACACGTATTTCGGTATACCATTACACAGAAATTGATAACACAGTTGCAAGAAACAACACAGTTCCAAGAAAAAGAAAAGACTACACAATTGCAAGAAAAAGAGTTGATTGTGGCGGTGAATTGATTTCACAAATCAAAAGGCATGGGAATCATTAGAAAAAAAACTTATTAAAGTTGAGAAGAAAAATAGGTGCGCTAGCATATTGTAAACTTATTCACGTTTGTACACATATAATAAAAGTAGAGAAGAAAAAGCAACCGCCTTGTACATATAAGAAAAATTCATATGTCACTAAATTAATTTCGATACATATGATAGATAATTATATTTTAAAAAATTATTACATTCACTAAATTTTGAAGAATTAAGCTTCCGTAGTGATAACATATGATGAAAAAAGAAGAGGGAATATGAGTAAATAGGTTTGTGTTTATTATAATGATTAATGAGAATCAAAATCTCATATTTATAGAGAATAATTATGATTACAATTGTAATAATTTCTAGAGTTACAAGAGTACAATCATGGTTCTAAAATGTGTAACGCATGACAATTCGTTTCGCTCGAGCATCCAGCATTACAAGAATATGCGTGCTTATGCGAGACATATACGTAATTATGCATTTTTTTAATTTTTAATACTATTTTAAGTAATTTAAAACTAATAAATAAATAAAATAATGCATTCTTTAAGCTTTATACATATTTTTCAAATTTCCAAAAAAATAAAAACAAAAACATAATACTCAATATCATAAATATTACATTTACTTGATAATCAATTATTGCAAGTACATTAGACTGAATATAGACTTTAAAAAATTCTAAATATTTTCTAATTCTTTATAAGATTTCAATTCGAACTCCTCTTCATCTAAGTCATCTTCCGTATCCTTTAATATAAAATTATTTTCATCGAGCTCTCTTATTTCAATTCGAGAATTTCTATTATCTTTTGTAAATTGTAGGATATCATTATTAACTCCTACATCATCATCACAACCATCAACAATCGAAAATTATTCATTACTAAAATCACTTGCTGGTAAAATAAGAGAAAAACCGAATAAGGAGATTCGGGCTCGGTGTAGATAGTTTGCAACTCTACGGAGATTTTTTATGATTTATGATTTTTTTCTTTAAACGTAAAAATACTACATATTGCTGTTTATTCATAGACTTGGGTGATTTGGATTAATTTGATGTTTGTTGGGTTCAATTTACTTTTTCTAAGTTATAAAAATGGGCTGAATTTTATTAGGCTAATTTTTGATACAATTTTTAACGCAAATGCTAGTGCGTTTTGGCGTTTAAGAGTGCATATGCGGTCAACGAAATGAATTGACTACATTATCAAGCGCATACCCCATATGAGAGGCGTTTCGAAAAAGCATCGAACATATGCAAGTATATGCGAAGCATATGAGCGCATTTTAAAACATTGGTACAATTGTCATTCACTAACAAACTTACCATTTACCACGGTACTAACCAATTAATAATTATCAAAATAGTAATTTTCTTTTATTATAATTAATGGAAAATTACACATATATGCCAACACATACTTACTGACCCATGTTTAACCCCTGTTTCTCTCCTTTTAAAATAAAGTTGTTTAATTTTCATACTCATTTTCAATCATAAATTCAAATAATAAAATATTTTGTACGTAAACTTAATTTTTTTTTTCATACTTTTAAAGGGTAATTATATTACCACCACAAAAATTAATTGGTGCACCACAATTTTTTGTTAAAAAAAAATCTTTTTACTTATATGAACATGTGTAAAATGACAAGTAATCAATCTTTAAATATTTGGGCTGTGCTAGGTGTACCCTCTTGGTATACACCTTGGTTGACAGCTCTCTTACATGGGAATAGGGCCCGCGAATGTGAGATGGTTGTCATCTTGAGCGTACACTCAGCATAATTCTAAATATTTTTTGACGTGTACACCATAGTTTGAGAGAAAAAAAAACAAAGAAACAATTGTGACATCGCCTAAATTCTTTCACACACTCAACCGACAAAATACTCAAGGCCCCTCCTAAAACACACACATTTCAATGTGAAAACTCCATTACAGACCAACCCATACCCTTACAAACCAGAAATCTCAAACTCCTATATGCAATTCCAATAAAATCGACCTATGCAGCCCATATTGGGAGGTGAGTTCAATCCAAAGTTGAAGATTTCATGAGATGACTCAATGATTCTTGATTTTATTATTTGTTGGGGGTGGTGTGGTAGATCGAACTACAGATGCATAATTTATTATTAGTCTTTTCAATCTGGGTGATTGCCAATCTTTCACTTATTCGGTGATATGAAAGTTCAAATCCTATTTTAAACTTATATTTATATCAGATATCATAGAAAATCCAAAAATGAAGGAAGTCGAAAAAAAAGTGAAATGAACTAGGAGATGAAGTACCAAAATAATCTATAAAATTTCTTCCAAGTCAGTGATGTATCTTCAACAATGAGCAATATTTTAAAGAAACTACCAACTTGGAATTGCAAAACCAAAAAAAAAAAAAAAAAAAA
>CAIGRP010052089.1:13505-27539 GCA_903798385.1 Fraxinus cuspidata
AAAAAAAAAAAAAAAAAAAACCAAAATTTCTTTTTTCGTAATTGCTGAAGATTAAACAAATAAATAAATATCAAGAGATTAAAAATCGAAACTTAGGTATACTGAAATAGTACTTGAGAACAAGCCCACAGAGTTTAGCACATGAGAAAAAGAACTAGTAGGAGAGAGAAACAATTGGTGGATGAGAGAGATTTGGTGAAAACGAAATGGGAAAATAGAAGAAAGGGCATGTTGGTGGAGGAAATAGTGGCTAATGGCTGATTCATCAGACCAAAATTTCAAAATGGCCTTTAACCAGTATTAAATGAAAAAACGAATAAAAGATAAAAACAAAATAAAAGGTTTTAGTTACCTATTATACCCTTTAGAAAAATAAGAGAAGATAAGAAAAAGAAAAGGAAGCATATCCGAACTCCAGGATTATAGATGAAACAGACGACCTTGTTACTTGTTTGAAATCTTTAGAATTTCATTTTGGTAAATGTAGAGATTTGATTTTTTTTTTTTTTTTTTTATTGAATGTGCTAATTTATGAGTTTAATACATAGACTAAGGTTTATTTACTGTTACAATGGAAGAAAAATTGAATTTAAGGTAGAAATATGCAAAAAATTGGTATTTTTTGGGTGGAGCTCGCCGAAAATGGAGTTTTTTTTTTAACAAGCCCCCGCCATTTTTGCCAAATTTGGACATCCCAGTCCGATCCTTTTTTTTTCATTTTCATTTTTTCAATTTAATTCATTTTCCTTTTTGTTGTTAATTTTTTATTTCCCTTTTCTTTTCAACATCTTTTTTTACTTGTTTTTCTTAATTTATTTTCTTTTCATCAATTGTAAATTTATTGAAATTATATTTATTTTTAGTTTACACTATTAAGTACGTCGATTGTCTAAGACGTCCAATGTACATAAATTATATTTATCTTAAGTTTAGACTATTAAGCACGTTGATCGTTTAAGTATCCAAAGTACATTTCACTGCAACAACATAGTTAGTTAAGACAGAGATAATTTTGATGATTAAGCAATGAAATATAACATTAATACAACTAATAAGATAGGCATGGTAATTACAAGAATTAAAAATGAGACGTTACAGTTACATCAATAATTGCTGATAAAGGTATGTTGACGATCACTAATAGTAACGTTGTCGGTAATTCCATTTAAATAATCAACATAGATTGATATGAATTATATTGCCAACAATCAGTTATCATTAGTTGTTTCTCGTTGGTATGTAAGCATTATCAACACTCCTGACAATCACTAATGACATTGGTGCTGATAATCACTATTAAAAGGTATATCGTTAATCACCAATAGTATCGTTATTGAAAATTTTGTTCGAATCACTAACGTATGTTGATTTCATAAGAATTATGAATAATTTCGAGTTTCGACCAACTCATTTGATCCCTCTTCTTATAACATTGATTTAAGTAACCTTTTGCCCCAATATGACAATAAAATGATTTATTTTACTTTGAAGTGAGAGTTTATAGGAATAGGGATTGCTACAAAATGGTTTTTGATATTTAGCCTTTGTTTTATGGCCATTTTTTTTCTTAAAAACAATGTTTGAATAATGATTTTTAGGAGAATGTGCAGTTAAAACGTAGAAAAATTTTGAGTTTAAGTATAAAATATTTTATTGCGTAAATGTTTGGTTGAAAATGGATGGGTAGAAAAAAGAATTTTCAAATAATGGTTGTCAAATAGGGGTTTAGTGCTATTTGTGTAAGTTACCATTACTTTGGTGCAGAACCGCCCGTAGGCCCAGTTTTGAATAGAATGTCGGCCCAAATAAAACTGCTAGGGCTTCGCTATAAAAGACCTTCTTCTACATAGTACAATCACCTGTGCCCTCACGCACTTCTTCCATAAGCACACGCGACAGGCAGGGCCAAACTATGAAGACGATACTCTCATCGGAAACCATGGATATACCGGACGGCGTGAAGATCAAGGTCAAAGCAAAAATGATTGAAGTGGAGGGCCCGAGGGGAAAACTGACACGGAACTTCAAGCATTTGAACTTGGATTTCCAGCTAATCACCGACGAGGAGACTGGGAAAAGGAAGCTGAAGGTGGATGCCTGGTTCGGGTCGAGGAAAACTACCGCCGCCATCCGCACCGCGCTCAGCCATGTCAATAACCTGATTACCGGTGTTACTAAGGGATACCGCTACAAGATGCGTTTTGTTTACGCTCACTTTCCGATTAACGCTTCTATTACTAATGGTAACAAGTCCATTGAGATCCGTAACTTCCTTGGAGAAAAGAAGGTTTAAACCCTACACTTTTTTATCATTTATGCGTTTTAATGTTACGAACAGTATATAGTATTACGTGCTTACATCATTGTTTGTGTTTTTATGTCTGTTTTGATTTCTAGGTGGTTAATTTAGGAATCAGGGGTTTTTATTTTGCGATTGGATGCGTGATTATCTTGAATATTTAGGGAAATGATTTAATTAAAAAAAGGCAATTTGATTGAATATTTTTTCCCTTTTCTCCTTATCAAACTTGTCTTGATCACTTCATTTTGAATTCCTGAATCTATTTTTGACTGTTCTAATATTTTAGTTTTGCAGTATGGATTTGTGAAAATGTTGGTCATGAAGTGAACATTTTTAATATTTGTGTGGGGATTTAAGCTATTTGGCCTTTATTAAGGAGTGTGGCAACGGATGATTTTATGAAGTTTAGGAATTGTTTTGATTTTATTATTTTGTTATGTTGGCACAGTTTTATGTCATAGTTGGATATATTATTTGAAAAGAAATGGCAATTTGAATGAAGTTTTTATCCTCTCTCTTTATCAAACTCGTAATAAAAAAACTTGTCATGAGCACTTGATTTTGGATACCTGATTCATGTTCGTGGCTGTTCTACTCTGATAGTTGTGCACTATGGCTTGTTCTGTTGTTATATGGTTAAGAGCTGTATTTAAGAAAATGTTAAGACTTTTTAATGTTTTTATCATGCAATGGTGTCATTGGATATGCAATTGTTATCAAAGATTTCGGGTTAATGTTTTTAGGAGATTTGGCAAGTGAAGATTTACTGTTTATGCTGGGGATTATGCATCTGTGTATTGTAATTGACACTGGTGGTGTGTTTACGAAAATATAATCTACTGCAATCTTTTCTTCGTATGTGAAGTAAGAATCACGTCTAGATATTTTATGTTCTTATCTTTTGATTAGATAAACAATCTGCTACTTGATTTCGGTAGGCATTAATAATTTACGGTTTACTGAATCTGCAACAATCTATGAATTGTGGGTTAGAGGATATCTCCACATGTTGATTTGCTATGCTATAAGATCCTCAGTTGACTTGCAGCTCTTTATGTGCTTTTTCGGGGTTGAATTAGCCTTTGAAGGTGGGACATAGTTGAAATTGTTTCTTCCCTTTTTTTTTTATATCGTCAGGTTAGGAAGGTGGATATGCTTGATGGAGTTAACGTTGTCAGATCTGAGAAGGTCAAGGATGAATTGGTTTTGGATGGTAATGACATTGAGCTCGTTTCTCGATCTTGTGCTCTGATTAACCAGGTAACAATACACATTTATATGCTCTTAGACGCAGTTATGTACGAGTATTCACTTATCCTTACGTGCATCATACTGAGATTGCTGTTTAAATTTCTGTCGACAGAAATGCCATGTGAAGAATAAGGATATCAGGAAGTTCCTTGATGGTATCTATATAAGCGAGAAGGGAACCATAGTTGAGGAAGAATAAATAGTTAAAACTGTTGGAATAATGCGCCCCCTTTATTTCTCTATGACTAAGTTTATTGGGAGACTTGTAGACGCATTAAAAGGTAATTCGAAATTTTGTGATTTGAGATTTCAAATTTGGAATGACTGTTTTGCTTTTGGTGTTAAGTTCCATTAAGTTGTCCAATTTCAGTTTTTTGAGGTTAAATTTTCTATTAGTGAAGTGGGTATGTGAAATGTTAAAAAATTCTATTTGCATTTGGCACGTTGCCTTTGTTTGATACCCATTATTTGCAAAATACACTTTTCCTTCATATTTTTAACTACACAATCTTCAATAAATAATATGAAACGCCAATTCAAATTTTTCTTTATTTTTTTATCACATGTACCAATTTACCATTTCAAATGTACTCTTAGCGAAAAAATGGGGTTCAAGCTGGTTCATATAAAATTATAACGGCTAGTATAGGTAAGATTATAGTAGATTAAGGTGAAGATGCTTTGACTTTGATTTAGCATTCAAATATCACCAGTGGAGATGAGCTGTCAGAAATTTATTTGATTATAAGAGTTTTTCGTTAACAATTTCTTTTCAGACGCAAATTTGGTATTATGAGAGAACCTAATTTATGTCTGATTTAGTGTAAGTTAAAATTAGAATTGTAGTAGATTTTAATAAAAATTGATTAAATAAATGTTTGAAAAATTATCGATTTTTTAAAATGTGTGATTATTATGAATTTTAGTATTTATCAATTTTTTAAATTACATTAAACAGGAGCATGATAACGTTAGGATCTTTCATTGAAAAATGGTGAAAAAAAGGGAGGAAATGGGGTTAAGTCGAATTCAAGGTGACTATTCGAGAATTTTAATGTGTGAATTGAGTTTATCTGGTTTTATTAATTTTATAAAAAAAATTTCCCGATGGAATCGTTATTTTTACAAGATACTAGTTTTTACACGTGCAATGTACGGGTTGTGTTATTTTAAAGATGATGTTGGTGTTTTATGTGTTAAAATTAGATGAGAATTAGATGTGAATTTGTATTACTAAATTTCCATATGCAATTTGTATGAAAGAAATCCAAAGCACATTAAAGCGTAAGACAATGCATTAAATACAATATTTGTTATATGATTAGATGCATACTCAAGTTATAAAGAGTAGTGAGCAAATGCCTTTTTAAGGCTGGATTACTTCGGAAGTTTTTAATAAATAACAAATTCACAATTATGGGGAAATCAGTGAATACAATGAACTTACTTTTAGACGTGATCTCATACATTTAAACACAGAGCACAGACAAGTAGATATCAAAGTTCTGTAAATTTCCACTCAATCCTATGTAGATCCGGACTTTTGAGAAGACCTCTGTTGTTTATAGTCTCCTAAAAAGAAAGTATGATAAAACCATCACCATATTGAAATAAGTTGAACAAATGACTTTAATTTTATTGTATAATTAAAATTGGAAGACAAATACGATTTATAAGTTACCAATGAAGGGAAGTAATTTTCGACAACTTGATGAGGAATAGAGAAAGCACAATGAGTGTTGGTATTAGAAAGATTGAAAGTTTTACAAAATGCGCGGTATGTGTTTGTCTTTGTTGAAGTATTTTAGATGCTTTGTCTTTTCTAGTATATGTACATTGGTAAGCAATAAGGAACTTCTTATCTGAGCCTTAGATTTCTCTTGTTTGTTTATGAGATTTCTCCTCTTGCCACTCATGTTCATAAATCAACATCAGATCTTCAACAAGCCGTTGTAACCTTTTATGAAGTGGGCAATAGATAAAAAGACTTCTGTTAATCAACATAATTTTAGTTGTAAAATTGGAAACAAATATAATACATATCAGCACAAATAACTTGCTTTTTTCAAATTTTTCATTGTTTCACCCGTAAAATGTTCATTTGTATGAAGAGTTATTCTTGAGACAAGAATCAAGAAATAAATGAAAAAAAAAAATTCACACAGAGACAAGTTCGTTCAAGTTAAAGTGATAATATATCAACCTCATCAGCAATCAGATCGTCATATTGGGGACGTATTTTCTTCTCAGCACTGAGCTTACCATTAAACATAATATTAAACCATGAGAAGGGATTAATTATTTGGGCTTCACGAGTGATTATTAAAAAATGTATGTGGTTAATGTTACTTGTCATTATAAATCCGTGTTTTTTTTCTTGCAGTTTTATAAGATTCAGTCTTTCATGTTTGCTCTCCCGTTTTTACATTTTCAATCATATGATATCTGGTATATACAATATAATGTCACCTTAGGAAATCCAAGTTGAGAAAAATATTCCAAAGGACGAGAAAAATAGGAGAGTAAAAAGGCTGGGAAGGAAAGGAAAACAGTATTAACATATTACCTTGAATGATATCACCATGAGCAAGTATATTTTGATTTTTGAGTGTCAATACAAATGCTCCACTTTCAATACTTTGTCGAGTGTAAGAAGAATTTTGACCCATCAAGGTTTTCTGGTAACAGATAGTGAAATTGAAACTTCACTTCAATTTGTCGTAAATGATAAATATAAGCTAGTTAAAAAAAGTCAAAACACATTTGATGTCTCGTTCAAAGAACTTTAAATATTTCAGTTCTCTAGAATTTTCATTGACATATATATCTCTCTCCATCTCATTCCTTCTTTTCAAGTTTTTGCTCGTCTATCCATAAAACCTAAGAAACTCCTTGTGAGTTTTTCTTCAATCTTTGTTGCTTCATCTTGCAACATAATGTAATTAGTGATACTCATCAAAGTGTAATTTTTTACCTGAAGATGAGCAAAGTGAGATTTTTTTTTACCTCAAGACCACATGAAGAATGCTTTCAAAAATTTTTATTGACATATATATCTCTCTCCATGTCATTTCTTCTTTTCAAGTTTTTGCTCGTCTATCCATGTGAAAACCTAAGAAACACCTTCTGACTTTTTCTTCAATCTTTCTTGCCTTATTTTGTAACATAATGCAATTAGTGATACTCATCAAAGTGCAATTTTTTTTTACCTTAAGACGAACAAAGTGCAACTTTTTACCCCAAGAAAACGTGAAGAAGCAACAATCAACACATCAGAAATTGACTATATTCAACAATACCAAAATCTCCATAAATTGATTGAAAGGAGTAAGAAATCATGAAATTTAAAGAAAAACCAACCTTACCTCAGATTAGCAACCAATGGAGCATCTGTTGTGGCATTAGAAGAAGCAGTGCCATAGATGAATAAAAGAAACCCTTCCCAGTGTTTTCATCGTTGTCCCCAGAGGCAAAAGCAACAACTTTACAAATGAATATCTAAAAGCAAAGCATGAAGTGAGAAGAGAGAGAAATTAAAATGCATTCTATATGGAAAAGACATTTTGAGTAATGTTATGAAGTGATCATTATTCACTGAGCAAGGACCGAATGTATCATTTATAAATGCAAGTAGGACACATCATGCTGATTGGAGATGTGATAATCAGCATTTATGTTATAAACGACTTCGAATCTTTTTGTTGAAAAACTATTCTTCACGAAATGAAATTCCTTGTTTCCTTTCAAGAGCAAGATTTACACAAATAAAACACATTCATTTATCAATGAGCTAGGATGGAACTTACATGTGTATGCTAAGACATAATGGATAGTTCTCGCATTGTCATTTCTGCTTCTTCTCTTGCTTGTTTATAAACGTCGGGATTTGAGTTTACAATAAAAACGAATGAGCATGGAGCATTTACAGAATAAAAACCAATGAGCTAGGATGGAAGTTACATGTGTAAAGACATAATGGATAGTTCTTGCGTTGTCATTTCTCTTTCTTCTCTTGCTTGTTTATAAACGTCGAGATCTGAGTATACAATAAATATTGAAATAATTGCATTAAATTAACTAAAGCACCTATCTAACCCTTCAAAAAAAAAAAAAAATGTAAAACATATCCAATAAGTATGTGTTGTATTCTCGGATGTTCGGACTCTCGAAATAGTTGGATTATCCATGTCGGACACAACATGGGTATGAATATGGGATATGTGTCGAATCCTCCAAATTTCAACCGGACACATCGTCGTTTTTGCTTCTTTTTCTTCCTTCTTTCTTTTTTTCTTTTCTTTTCTTTCCCTTTTCTTCTTTCTCCTTTTTGCTATCTGTAAATATAGAGTCGTTATCGAGAGGGTGAAGAAAGGTGGCGGTGCTAGGTTTTCCCTTCTTTTTCTTTCTTTTTGCTTTCCATTTTTTTCTTTTTTTTTTTTCACTTCTTTCTCTCTCTGTATCGGTTAGTGCTACTTAGTGCTCCACTAAATCCAAATTGCAATTAAATGTCTCATTTTTTATTTCATATAAAAATTAGCAATTCTTTAATCAAAATTAAACCCAAAAAACTCTATTTTATTCATCTTAACCCCTATTCAATGCGCATTTTCTTCTTCGTGAATAATTGATTTTTTCCTATTCAAAATGATATATTGAATTAGAAAAAAAAATTGAAGTTTAAAAGACGTGAAATTTGGAGTCTTTTAAGTCATCACCCCGTATCCTATATTTTAGAGAATAATACATACAACACTTAAATACGTACCAGTACCCAATACCCGGCATTATATATTGTATTTCCTAGATTGCATATATAGGTTGTTGTAAAGGGGTTTTGCTTCATTGTGGTCTATCTTGTAATAAGTCCAGCATTCTAATAGAATAGACTAATCTTCTATGTGGAAGTAGTACTTCCAAATTTCTATTTCTTGTAATGGTCTTATGTATCCATAGCTATGAGGAGAATTATAGGAGAAGGGGAAAGGGGAGAAAAAAAAAAGGATAAAGGAGGGAGAAATAGAAGAAGAGGGTGAGAGGAAGAGAGAAATTGGAGAAGAAATATATCATTTTTTATTCTTTGAAAGTTTTTTTATTACGGCGCAATAAAAGCAACTAAAGTAAACCTAATTATAACATTCCTAAAATACAAATTAAAATTGGAAGCTAAACATAATTACATTCCTTCTAATATTGCATCATTCTCTCTCTTCCTTCACCTATAAAATCCAATTCAGTATTGGGTTAAATGGTTTACTTGCCCTAATATAAGTTGGAGCAGTCAAAACATAAGATAAGTTCAATAGAAATCTTCATATTTCATAGCTCCAAAATAAATAAAATAATTGTATAACTTTTTTTCCATTTCTAGGACTTCATCTCATAAACACAACACATCTCAAGTAATTTTATCCTCACAAACCAAATTCAATTTTGCTAATGAGGCCACAACACTATCTTAGTACATTCAGAAAATATATCATCATCTACTCTTTCATCTAAATGTTAAGATCTTCCATTTCAGTTGAGTTTTTATATCTCCTGATTGCTTAAGTTTCTAGCAAAATTCCCAACTAGTTGTTCACATGCAAATATGCAATTAAGTTGTGCCGCATTTTTCTTCTCTTCGGAAACCAATCCTCATCCCTAAACTTCTAGACCACCTATAAATAATATTGTCCCATCTGTCAATATCTTTGTCAATAAGGTATAAAAAAAAATTTCCGCGCTCCGCTGTCATGGTGTCTGTTTGAGTCAGCGTAAACCCATAGCAAAAAAAAGAAAGAAAAAAACATCATAATTTTTAGTACAGTTTAAAAGAAAAAAAAAGTCCTGCCGCGGACATGGTGTCCGTTCGTATCCGCGCTTTGATTCATTAAATAATAAAGCATGCATCGAAAATTGAAAATGTATAGCAAAGAAGTTGTAAAAGGACGCAACCTCTATTTCTATTTTGAAAATTTTGATTTTATCTTCTCTGCAATGGAAAGACAAATTGGAAATTGGTTCCAAAACAGAGGGCAAGATGTAATACTTGTATATATTCATTAATTGAAGATATGACATTGTTTTATGTTTGAGCGAGTGCTGAATTTGATTTCATTTTGTCTTTTTCTCCAAGAAAAGTAAATAAATAAACACAGGCCGTCAAAAACTCAATATTTGTGGAGCATTTAAACCCAAATGAAATGTCAATCAATGGAAAACACTAACTATGTTTGTATGTGTGTGTGAAAGAGAGATAATTCAAGTGCATATGAAGTATAAAAAATTAACAAATTTTCATAATTTATTTATTTGTTTTATTGTTGTTATGTAGATGGTTTGTCGTTTCGAAATGGGGATCGACCTATCCAGGTTGCGGGAGTCAAGGGGCAGCGCCCCTCGTGGGGCTCGGGGGCAGTGTAAAATGTAATTAAGTAGAATTCTTGGCAAAAAAAAAATAAAATCAGACACAGTGTCACCGTGCTGTGCGGAGACACCGTGTCCGTGTCTTCGGACTATGCGGAGACACGGATGTGTGTCTCCCCATAGCGCGGAGACACAAGGTTTTTTTCCTGTTAAATAACAATTAAGATGTTTTAGTGAATTTCCCTACTCATGAATGAAACAATATTTCGAAAGGTTGATCCTATGCGAACACTAGTGTCCGCGCTGCCTGGACACCATAATTTTTTTTTCCGGTGCACAAGTGCAATTGTGTCCGCGGTGTACGTACACCAGGTCCTTGTAAACTTCTTGCTCTCCTAATTAGTTTTAACAAAATGCAAATAATTAAAAATTTACGGATTTAACAGAACCGCCAACCCTACACGTAGAACATACAAGTTTTCGACGAGGGACAGAGATATTACTTTCCTGAAGAAGCTCGTAGTCATCCTCGTCGAGCATATATTCTGATTGTCTATTATTGGTTCAATGAATGTTTATACAGTTAGATTCACTCTTCAGTTATTTCACAGCAAACATAAATGAGGGAAAAAAAAACATGACCAATATATGAATAAAAAACATTTTCTTCTTCTGCATCTCCTCGTCACCGTAAGCTCTATCGTAGTCCTCCTCTTCCTATTCCCCCTTTAAGAGGAATGGAAGTTTGAATTTTTATTGTATTTGAAGATGGAGAAGCAGCAGTACTAGGACAATTCTATATATTGTAATTAAATATGTATAAAGATGGAGAAGCAGCAATACCAGGAACAATTCTGGGAATGATGTTGTAGCAATCTTAACTTGTATAATAACTTTCAAATAAATGAAAATACAAAAATTAGGAAATAACCAACAGTGGGAGAATAAACATGAGAAAATTCAGGTTTAAAGGAGATCGAACAAATCTTCTGGATTTTTTTGGGTTCATTTACAGAGTAGAAACCAGATTTGCTTCTTCAATACATAAGAGGTACATGGAGAAGATATTTATAAAATATCCACAACAACTGGAAGGATGTGAAAAATATATGCCAATTAGTCAACAAATATGACTAGATAATATGGAGGGAAATATCAAATGCAATCCACACATACAAAAATGTTCTCGTCCAAAGTTCCCACTAGCAGTGCATTTTGTGATATTGACTTTTTCATTTGCTCTTTACCTCCATATCACACACCCACCGTGCTTGTCAATTCATCTCATTTAGTTCTTGTTTGTCTCCAATTAAAATTATAATTCATTTTTCTCTTACTTTTTTAAACCACTGGAATAATAATACACGTAATTCAATAAAGAATCTTCTTTTTTTAACCACACATTTTTAAGAAACTACTATTTTAACCATTAAATTTTCAAATAATTGGGACTGAACAGGGCATAATGAACTTTACTTTTCCACCACCCAACTCAATTCCCCATTCACCCCCAATAAATATTTAGCAATCCAACCCACCCCACCCCGCGCCACCCACAATTTTATCCACCCAAACTGTGAGTTGCACCATTTATATAGACCAAAAAATTACAATATGTACAAAATCTTCAAGTTTCAAACATTTGGCCTCGATTTTCTCTGCTTCTCCAGGTACTTCTGTTAAAAGTGTATTTGAATGCATGCTATTTCACGTATATGTTACGTTTATGAGAAAATAAACATTAATTATTTTTGTAAATTAGACATGCCTTATGAAAGAAATAACATTTTTTACTAATTATTATTGAGTTTTGAGAAATTCACATGATGAATCCCATTATGAAAATCACTACAAGTGATTTGTTTAAATGAAAGATCTTATAAGAATTGTTTAAAAACACTAAAAAGGTGACATGAGAAATCGTAACAAAAAATCATGACAATGCCGTTTTATTTAGCCCCCGGTTGGCCCCCGTTATTTCTCTTATTTGGAGTAGTATTTTTTTTTTTTTTATGAATGTAGGGTCAAAAAAGAACAAAAAAATTGGATTTACGTGTAATATTATTTTATTAAAAGATGTGTAATTCATTAGAAAAGAGAAAAATAAATTATAATTTTAATTAGCCAAACAATGGCTTAAACTCTTGAAAAGGAGCCCTCAAGAAAAATCTTCATGATACTTTTGATTTTGGGCTCCTTGTTAAACTTGGAATAATGGGGGAATATTGAGATATCGTAAAGTGCTTGTATTTTTCCTTTTTCTTAAGATGAGTTTAATTGATTGATGTAAAATGAGTTTCAGAAAATCAATTACTGAACAACTTGAACTTTTGTATGGATGTATTCAGAAAGTGTTGACAATGTGTTTATTTTACAAGTTTTAATACCCAAAAATTTGAGTTGTATGAGTAGGCGTATAGTTTCTATAATCAATAAGCATGATAAGTGAGATTTAGTACAAAAATAGCAAATAGTAAGAAGAACAAGGAAACAAACGAGACTTACTGGAAATTATTTGTGTGCTCAAATGAAGGAAAAATGGATGATACTTACTAGAGGAAACAAAAAAATCTTATGCCACGGGTTGGGGAAAGAAATCGTGGAAGTACACCAGTCGTATGCTACGCCATATTATATGTGGTTAAACAACAAACTGCACAGGATTGGGTTGTGAACAAACTTTTAGAAAAGCATAACCATAGTTTTACTACTAGTAGTAGAGTACATTTGCTGAGATCACATCAGACAGTGTCGACCACAAAGAAGGCACTTACACAATAGTTTTCGAAAGCCAATATGCCCACATGCCAACATCTGAGACTTTTGGAGATAGATTATGGCAGTCCTTCGTCGATTGGGCGTGTGGAGAGAGAGATCAGGAACCACGAAAGGAGTATACCGGCGAAACAAATCGGTTATGATGCAAATGATCTGATTGAGCATTTTACGTTTGAGAAAGAGAAACGCCCGAAATTGTATTTCGATTATGAGATTGACTTGGTTAGGAAGTTGGTTCGATTCTTTTGGGTTGATTCGAAGTCAAGAAGATGATAGCCCAAGAATAACTAACCAAGATGTGGGTGAATTGGTTTTAAAACTTTTTCGAAAAATTAATCTAAATTCAATAAAGTAAAGACAAAATAGATTTATTCAAATAGTAAGTACAAATATAAAAGCGATAAGTAAAAGGGAGAGATGATGCAAACGATATAATTATAGAGGTTCGATTCAAAGTAATGATATATGTCCTCTGTTACCAAACTCTTCAGCATGAGCAAGGTCTTTCACTATGTTGATTAACTTATGGTGCAATTCAACCATTTACAACGCTTCCAATGACTTATAAACAAGGAGCATCTATCCTTATACAATATTGAGTTTTACGAGATATCAGCACAATCCACACTGTTGAGTTTTATGGGACCTCAATATGACCTACACGATTAGCGGTGGCAACCGAGCCAAGTGGCTTGTCAGCTCGACAGCTTGGCTCGATAAAAACGAGACGAGCCGAGAGGTACTCGGCGAATGGAGCCTATGAGCCTGGCTCGTGGGCTCATTAAAAAAAAGATTTAAAAAAATTAAAATTAAAATTCAGTGACCATAATGGTCACTGAATTTAGTGACCATTTTGGTCACTGGGACCGAAACGGTCACTGAAAAACGGTCACTGAATTTTCAGTGACCGTTTCGGTCATTTAATTTTTTTGTTATTTTTTTTCCATTTCATTTTTCTTCCCTATAAATACACACATTACAATATTTTTTTCCCCACCAAAATTACTATCAATCTCTCATTCTCTACTTTACTATGTACAACTTATTTACAAATCATTATCATCATTATTCACTTCTCAATTCTACTTAAAATCTTCAACATTCAATTTCAATTATTCACAAATGGATTCACGATAGTTTGTTAAAAACTTGTTCGAGAATGAATTTGCGGTTTAAATGAATTTTTCATTCTAGAAAATATTCAAGATTTCGACATTCATGAAGGTAGTCATCTAATTGATTTGGATGACATTGATGTTGATGCTAGTCATTCAATTGATTTGGAACGAAATGAAGAACCTGCATTAGATATTCCCGATACAAGAGAAAAGAGAAATGGGAAGAAGCAGGCAAAA
>CAIGRP010052103.1:0-21562 GCA_903798385.1 Fraxinus cuspidata
CTTGATCATTGATTGCGTGAAAGCTAGAAATTACAATTGCTGAAAGCAGTAAATTACAATGGCTAGTGCAGGGGGTGAACACTAGAAAATCTTGAAGGATATTTGAAAGACTAATACTCCCTATAATAGCATTCGGAACAAAAAACTAAGTGATAGGAGTAGATGTTTAAATGACGAAGAATCATACTAAACTTTTCCAATAACATATCTATTTTACAATTTAAATAAACTATTTACAATGTGCGATCGAAGTTGGGCAAACTGCGACTGCGATTGGTCAAGGGGCTTAAGCAAAGCTGTGGTTATTGACACGAAGTCAGGAGGAACAATTTTTTTTCTTATATTGATACATAAAATAAAAATGTTAAAAATATTAAGTGAGCATGAGGCAGGCCTTTGTCTACATGCATGTATAGATCATACTTAAATGATTTTACAGTATTTGAGTAAAGTAAGTGCAAGACCCAACACCACGACCATGTGTTACCGAGCAGCAACATTGTTTATCAATCAAAGTTCGAACTTAAAATGATTCTTTTTCTGGCTATCCATGCCGCATCCTCATCTTTTAAGAAAAATAGTAAAAAATAACAATAAATGGATTATGTAATGAATGGTAGTACTGTCCCCAAATTTTGGTAATTTGGTTTGTGGGTGAATATTACCTTTGTATCCATCATATTCACATACCAACTATTCGCCTATGTTTGGTCTCGTTAAAATTATAATTCATTTTTCTCTTCTTAACAACCATACATTCTTCAATAAAATGTCGGAACCTTGTGGTTCAAAATTCATGGATAGATGAATCATGGAGGGATGAAAAAGGAAAATGACACCATGAAAATGACCTATGCGCATGTGGTCACATAGACGCGATCAGGAAATTCAAAGGCAGCTAAGGTTATTACTATACGACCGCATAGTTATAGCCTATGTGATTGCATAGTTATAAAATGTGACTGTTTGTTGAGTTTTTTCGAATTTTTTTGTAATTGATTGATGAAGCATTGCACGTCTTGATTTGAGCTTGGAACCACTTCGGGTGGGATAAATGAAACCTATAATTATTTGTTGCATACATCAAATTTTAATTTGATTATTCATGCAATTATTTAAGAGAAATTTTGTCCATTTATACAATCAATTTTGTCACTTGTTCATTTGAAGATTCACTTTACTTTTTGGTTATCTTCATAAGGCTTGTTTAATCCTACAAATTATTTACCATTAAATCCTTAAAAGCATCATAGAGGAGGCAAATATCGTTTAAGGACAATGATATAATATTCGTGTTCAAGCTTTTACCGGATTTATATTCATAATTTTCTTCTTCTTTATTTTTTCTCCATTGTTGTATTTATTTTTTCATAACATTCTCAAACAATAATTCGTCATTCTACTGTGAAAGAGACGGAATCTGCACTTGCTAAAATCAAAACAATGAATCAAGAGTTAGTGCATTTAGACAGATTTGTTGGTGCCAACTTCACAAAATAGCTTGACAAACTTAAATTCCTCCTTACGGTATTAAAGATCTTCTATGTGCTTGATCCAAGATCAGAGCCAATTCCCTATGTAACAGATGAAGACACTGATGAGGTTCGTACAGAAAGAAAGAAACGGGAAGATGATAAATTAATATGTCGCGACCACATTCTAAATGCGTTATCGGATCGATTATACGATCTCTACTCCAACACCACTTCAGCAAAAGTGATATGGTGTGCACTTGAAAGTAAATATAAGGTCGAGGAGGAAGGTACGAAGAAGTTTTTAATTTTTGAATATTTTTATTTCAAATTTCTGGATAATATTCATTTATTACCTCAAGTGCATGATTTGAAAATAATTGAAAGCGGTGAAGATCGAACTTTCTGAAACCTTTCAAGTGGAAGCAATCATTGCTAAACTCCCTGGGTCTTGGAAAGGATATAGGAAGTTAGAAGATATTCAAAAACATCTTCACATAAAGGAAAAGTTAATGGCAATAGATTAGATTGAAAGTTCTAATGATGCCTCTTTGAAAGTCAATGCCGTGGACAATGTGAACAAATCCAACAAGTACAAAAAGAAATGAAAACCTCTTGATCCCAAAAAGGATCAATGGAATTTAAAATAAATTCAAGTGACCTTGCTATGTTCGTGAAAAACTGAGACATTATGTAAGAGATTGTAAGCATAAGAAACAACCAAAGAATAAAGGACAATTAAATTTCATTGATGGATTATCGCTACAGTCAGTGAAATCAATGCAATCCAAGGCAAAGTTCCGAGTTGGTAGTATGATAGTTGTGCTACTATTCATGTTTGTTATGATCAGTCTCCTTTCAAAACTTATCCTGACATTGCAAATAGGAAATGAAGGAAGATCTAAAGTGAGCAAAGGCAATCTGGAATTCATTTTCACCTTGGGAAAAAAGATCACTTTGACAAATGTTTTTCATGTACCAGAAATGAATAGAAACCTAGCAAGTGGAGTCCTATTGGGAAAACCAGGAATTAAATCTGTTTTTGAATCTAGAAGACTTATACTAACCCATAATGAGTACTTTTGTTGGAAATAGTTAATCCGCTGAAGGAATGATTAAGCTTTGTACTCTTGAGGATAATTTTAATAAAAACAAATCATTTCCCTATGTTACTGATTCATTTAATTTATGTCATGGTAGTTTAGCACACATAGGAGTTAGCACTATGAAAATGATTAAATGTGAATTGATACAATGTGAATTTGATAACTTAGAAAAATGTGAAGCATGTGTTAAATCAAAGATGATTAAAAACCCATTTCATAGTGTAGTAAGATCCACAAAATTACTAGAACTTGTTCATTCCGATGTTTGTGAATTGAATGGCATGCTAACAGGATGTGGTAATAGATATTAAAATTACCTTCATTGATTGCTCTATATATACTTATGTATATTTGTTAATAAAGATGAAACTTTTACTGCCTTTAAAACTTATAAAATTGAAGTTAAAAAATCAATTAGGAAGGAAACTAAAAACTCTAAGAAGCGATAGAGGTGGACAATATTTTTCTAATGAATTCAATATGTTTTGTGAACAAAATAGAATAATTCATCAATGTTCTGCACCACGAACACCAGAATAAAATAGTATAGTAGAAAGAAAGAATAAGACATTCTTAGAAATGATAAATACCATGTTATTGAATTCTGGATTACCATATAACTTGTGGGGTGAAACTTTACTTAGTGCTTGTCATATAGTAAATAGGATTCATTTGAAAAAGAATAAGGTTTCTCCATACGAAATATGAAAATGTAGGAAACCAAATATTAATTATTTCAAAGTGTGGGGTGTCTTGCTTATTACAAGAATACAGATCCTATGATAACTAAATTAGGTCCTAGAGGTATTAAATGTGTATTTATGGGATATTCTTTAAATAGTAAGGCCTATAGGTTACTAAATTTAGAATCAAATGTTATAATATAATCAAGGGATGTGGAATTTTTTGAGAATGTATTGGCAATAAGAAATTATCAAAATGAAACTTATTTAAACATTTCGACTTCTAAAAAATCTCAAGAAGAGATATCTAGAAGAGATCTTGAAAGTGAACTTCGAATAAGTAAGAGAGTTAGAAAAGAAAAAGGTCTAGGATCGGATGAATTTGATTCCCAACTTCTTTCTTTCTACTTAGTGGAAGGAGATATGAATGATGTTGTAAAAACAATTATCTTTGTTCTTTAAGTCAAAAGTGATCCTAAAACTTATAAGGAAGCAATGTTTTCTAGAGATTGTATATTTTGGAAATATGCTTTAAATAATAAAATTGATTATATTATTTCAAATAACACTTGGAAAATAGTTGATTTACCAAAGAGTTCTAAATACATTGGTTGTAAATGGGTAGTTAGAAGGAAATGTAATTTCGATGGAACACTCAATACTTATAAAGCTAGATTAGTAGCTAAAGGGTATAGTCAAAAGGAAGAAATAGATTACTTTGACACTTATGCACCCGTGGCTAGGATAATCTCTATAAGGATCTTGTTTGTACTATCATCTATCTATGATTTACAAGTTTATCAAATGGATGTAAAGACGACTCTTAAATGGAAATCTCGAAGAGAGGTTTATAGGGAACTACAAGAATGGTTTGTTCTACCGTGAAATGAACATAATGTGTGCAAACTAATCAAATCCTTGTATGAATTAAAATAAGCTCCAAAAAAATAGCACGAGAAATTTGACTTTAAAATAATATTAAATGGTTTTAATCATAATTGGACAGAAAAATGTCTATATACTAAAGTAAGTAATAATATAATCACATTAATATGTCTATATATTGATAATACGTTGATCATTAGCAACAATATAGACGGTATCAAAGAAACGAAGAGGTTTCTATCCTCCATGTTCAAAATGAAAGATCATGGACAAATAGATACTATTCTTGATATCAAAGTTAAAAAGGATAGTGAGGGTTTTACATTGAGCCAATGACATTATATTGAAAATGTCATAAATAAGTCCAAACACGTGAACATTAAAGAGGCTAATACCTTGTTAGATCCAAGTATCAAATTGATAAATAACGATGGTAGATCAATAGTTCAAATAGAATATGCAAGTGCAATTGAAAGTCTTATGTACGTAACACAATGTACAAGACCTAATGTAGCATTTACCGTGATTAAACTAAGTAGATTTACTAGCAATCCAACTTTCGAATATTGGAAAGCCATTGGTAGGGTTCTTAGTTATTTAAAGAAATTCAAAAACCTTGGACTACAATATACAAATTTTCCTAAAATCTTGGAAGGATATACTGAAGCTAGTTGGATATCAATTGTAGGAAAAAATAAATCCACTTCAAGCTGGGTATTTACTTTGGAGGAGGTGCATTTTATTGGAAGTCTAAGAAACAAACCCATATTACTCACTCAACAATGGAATCGGAATTCGTAGCATTGGCTGAAAGTGGAAAAGAAGCTGAGTGGCTTAGAGAATTGTTATATGAAATACCTTTAAACATAAATGATATTACTTCAATACCTATCTTGTGCGATAGTCAAGCTACTCTTGCTCGAGCATATAGCAAAGTATATAATGGAAAGTCTAGACACATGAGTCTAAGATACGAGTATTTAAGGAAATCAATAAAACATGGAATAATTTCTCTTACGCATATTAAGTTTAGTGAGAACTTAGTTGATCTGATTACTAAAACCTCTCACAAGAGAGTTAGTAAGATTGACATCAAGTAGGATGAGATTGAAATTCTTTAATTAAATCCACCAATGATAGCAACCCTACCAAAAATTTACTAAACAAGTATATTCAGGTTCAAAGGATAATAACAAATCATTCGATAAGTTGATGGATTTCAACACTATTAAATTTATTAAGTCCTATCTTTGGTAAATAGTGTTGGCTGTTACTGTTGGAGGGATAAGTTATAATTAAAACTCTTGATAAAGTTCAGTATGGGTTACAAATATATCTAAAAGTAACAAAGATATTAGAAAAATTTCACCTATGTGAATTTCGAGATGGTGCTACCTTATTGGAGAGTTGGAGTTGTTTTTCTTTAAAAGTTCAAAGAAAAAAGGATAATTATAAGGTCATATTTGCACTAAGCAAGTTAGAGGAACTTGTGAAAATTTAACACTT
Source organism: Fraxinus cuspidata (assembly GCA_903798385.1). Taxonomy (NCBI): domain Eukaryota; kingdom Viridiplantae; phylum Streptophyta; class Magnoliopsida; order Lamiales; family Oleaceae; genus Fraxinus; species Fraxinus cuspidata. The sequence goes on from CAIGRP010052103.1 coordinate 5,653, forward strand.
GTGTGTGTGATTTCATCGGTATTATCACAATAAATAACTGGTTCAAAGCGTTCCAGCTACTTGGAATTTCGATAATGTTTTATGAGATTTACATTATGGTTAAATTTAAATCAAAAGATATTGAATTCTTATGCATGAGTATTGATATTTGATTATGTGATTAACATTGACATTGAAGAAGTGAGAGATTGTTGGAATCTTGTTGTTCAAAATAAATGGATGAATAATCATGGATGAATGAAAAAGGAAAATGATGCAATGAAAATGGCATATGCGACCACATAGGCCTTTTATGCATGCTGTCACATAGGCGCGATCAGGAAATTCAGAGGCAGCTAAGGTTATAACTATGTAACCGCATAGTTATAGCCTATGTAGTCACATAGTTATAAAATGTGACCGTTGGCTGAGTTTTTTCGAATTTTCTAGTGGTTGATTGATAAAGTATTGCAACTCTTGATTTGAAAATTCACTTTGCTTTTTGGTGATCTTCATAAGGCTTGTTTAGTCATACAAACTATTTGTCATTAAATCCTTAAAAGCATCATAGATGATGTAAATATCGTTTGAGGACAACGATATAATCTTCGTGTTCAAGCCTTTACCGGATTTATATTTATCATTTTCTTCTTCTTCTTTTTTTCTCCTTTACTGTATTTATTTTTTTCATAACATAAAATAATATTATACGTAAATTCAATTTTTTTTTTCCTTTTTTCTTAACTACACATTCTTGAAAAAAATACTATCTCAAAAATTAAAAATGGCAAATAATGGGGGTCGAATGGGGACTTCCTCTATAATAAAAATGCAAGGTTCAAAAAACAATCCCGACATTGACTTGAATTAATTCGAAGTACATGAACTATTTAAAAACAAAGACATTGAATTAAATAGTGTTCTAAAACAACGTTGAATTAAACATTGTTCTAAAAGGAGAGCCTGAACGACTTATAAGTGCTACCTAGGCGTAAAACACAAGCGAAATGCTATGCCTTGACAATGAACACAAAATTAAAAGATCAACTTGTATCGCCCATGCCTCTAGGTAGTGCAAATTAAGTGGTTAATTGCCAAGTTGATCGCTTAATCCACTCCTAGTTTTGCTTTATTAATTTTTCAATTTTTTGAAAGCCTTTTATTTGACTTTAATTCTAAATTTAAAATAACTATATCTGTACACAAGTCAAAAATGAAAATACATCAGAAATTTTCAGAAAAAAAAAAAAAAATCAACAACAACGGCCAAAGGAAAATTGAAAAATAGTGAAGTTCAACCGCTCCAAATCCAATATGCCTCCTCAATGGGTTCAAATAAGAAATTCGAATTTCTTGAAGATTGAAGACAATACTAGTTCATGTGATTTCAAAATAAATATTTTGGACATTTGATGTAGTTGTTGAATAATAATTTTTTTCTCTATGATTTATATATAAACTAGTGTTTCAGAGGCCATTTTAGAAATTTTTTTTATTTTGAGTTGTGATATTGTATTCTAGCATTGCAAGTGTTCTATAAAATGTGACTTCTAAAATACACATGAAATTTCTATAATTCTATTAATTATAAATAGTCTAATTGAAAGTTAAAACTATGATTTTTAACTCCGAACCAACTTCTTCTTCGAACTTCGGTCAAGGATTATCATATCTATATGCCTCTAAGCTCTGGTGTTGTTAGGCGTCGTCTTCTTCAATGGAACCCGTGACTCTCCACGACGAGCAAAATAATTACTTTATTTTATTAATATTTTTATTTTTACAGAATAAATCTAAACTAAAACTAAACTAAATAAAGCGAAATCTACTAAACTGGTGTACTTGTACTATTTAAGCTATATGATGTGAAAACATTCTCTTTGATGCTTTAAGTATGTTCATCTATACTCAATTACAATATTAATCACTCTTGACAAATAATTTACATACATCTATATCAAATAGGGGATTTTACAACTTTTTCATGCTTTCAAATAGCTATATTTCCCCCAGATAATTTTACCAATTTAATCAAAATTAATGAATGAAAAACAATTTACAAAATAATATTTTATTAGTATTTATGAGTTAAAATTATTAAGTATTAGATAAAAATATTCAATATATTGTAAATGCTAACATCAAATTGGAAAATAAACTCACTATGACTTCTTTGATATTTTAATTCTTGTAGGAGAAATTCACTTAGGTTATTTGAGACAAACCTTCACTTTTTCATGTCAAGAAAATGTTAAGAAAATAATTAATTATTTATTTATTAATATACCTATTATACATATTGTAATAATTTAATTTGTGGTTAGCTTATCTAACAAGGCACACATCAACTCTTAGCATTAATGGTAAATTGGAATTTTTGCATTAAAAAATGATATTTTTGCAAGATTTTGAAAAAAATGATAAGTTTTTGAATTATTTCATATTAGTTACATCTACGGGAAATGCTACATAATAAAGTTGACTTTCAAAATAGTGTAGTCATAGACTTGAATTTATAAAAAAATAATTTTTGAGGAAATTGCATCCAATGTCAAAATTCACTAATTCATGTATAAAAATGTTACTTTTCATTAATTTTACTACTTTCGGACATTTTTACCTTCAAAAGATTAAAAATACACTGCATGTCCTACTACATTTGATTTTGATTTGACTTGTTGAAAAAGTTGTATCAAAAAATTGAAATCACACCAAAACGAACCTCACCCCACCCCACCCCACCCCACGTACTAGACGGGTGGGTCATGTTATGGATCAAGATATTTTGTTATGATAATTATGGAACACGTAGTTTTTCTTTCGTTCTTTCTTGAGTAAACAACCTGAGATATGAACTGTCAATATGTGTATATGCTTTAACTGTTTGATCTCTGAGATCACTATGGGCTAACTAGAAAGACTCGAACTACCGACAAACTCTATTATGAACTGGTTGGACGAGGAACAATACAACTATATGAATAGAGTGTTAGATTCAATATTTGATATGTTGCACCGACGGTTCAATGAGATGGCCTTAGGATTTGATGGTAATGCGACATTGATCTCCATCTGTGCCAAAAGAGTTAAAGATGAAATCCATGCACGAGTTTTCGAAGTAGTCAACGACGTGAAGAAGTTGTTAGCACTATTATGTCCAACTCCGCTACTAAGAGGAGATGCGAGAGTGCGCGATATGCTTGAACATGAAAATCAAGGTATTTTTTAGACAATACATGTTAACTGTAACAAACTTACTTTCAATTTCATGCGTAACAATTATTTTAACTTATATTGCTAATATTTGACATCTTGTATTGAAGTCGATGGAGGACGTACGACCCATTCGATGATAACCCAAAATTTTTGAATGTGTAGTATGTTCCTGAACAATACACGTATTACAATTACAAACTGCCTTTCAATTTCAACGGCTATAAATATTATATATTATTTTCTCAATAATAATCATCTCGTATTGAAGTAGATGGAGAAAGTACGAAGCCATTGGAGAAGTGCCTGGAGGTGCTATCTGCATTGTTGTCTAGTGTTGTGGATGTCGACGAGGGCCCCTCGTATGCCAAGGATGTAGTTGAAACTGTACAAGGGGTGGTGACAAAGAAACGACGCTCAATGTGCATTCGAATACCCTCGGAGTCCAATTGGACTCCCTACACTAGAAGTGATTGGAAGAGAGGGAAGAAGAGTGGACAACAGGACGTGATTGAATAGGAAAATAATGTGAAGCTTTTTCAACATGTAATGTGTCGTATTATAAACAAGTTATGTCATCATTTGGTCGATGAATGATTTATTTTTAGGATTTCTGTAGTTTATGTTCATGTGCGAAAATATATTTTTCTTATGTTGTATATTGCATTTCATAAATAGATTTGTACTTCGATAAAAAGAAAACTGAATTGTTGAGACAGTCAGTACTATTACCAAGCATGTATCATCCTGGATATAATTTGTATGGAATTTTACAGAAAATGAGAGATTATGAACGATACCACCATTGGTACCGTAATAAAATATAATATTGTGTGACGCAAATGAGTTATTGTAAACAATCGATAAAAAGCCTGCATAAAATGATTGTATGAGTAATGAAATTGCATAAATAGGAGATTGAGAAATATTAATTGCAAAAAAATTTTGTATGACATTAAATAAATAGAGGGTTTAGTTTTTCATCATGAACTTGCAATTCATAGTGTCTCGGAAGATGTAATGTCTTAAATCATACCAATGTCAATCCACCAGTTACTACATGTAATTGTGGTTGGTGAACAGTAATGCGTTTTCTTGCTTTCCTCCAATTTCTTGTTTATAAAGGTCGTGACATGGTTGTATACTTCACCTCAAAGAACCATTTGCTTACAACATTTTAGAGTTTCACTATATCCCTTATTGAATTCCTATTTGGTAAACTAATGGATTCGACTAATGGAAACATTGTGTTGAACGGCCACAACGACACTCCCCGGATCCTTGGTTCTTCTCCCTTGTTCCCCATCATCATTGATTCAAACAATGATGACGATGTAGATCAACCTTGGAGGATACTTTCACCGGTTCATTTTCCGGACTTAAACGATGTTTTCTTGTCATTCTATCCAATATTGAATGGGTTAGTTGATAATGTTGTTCTAGAATAAATGTCTCCTTCAATGATTACAACAGAATTACCTTAAAATAATTTGGACGGCGTAACAGTTAGATCAAAATTGATCGCAGTATAATTCGAACCCACCGAATTCACGATATTTCCTTAAAACGAATTTGCTGTCTTCACAGGTGCTAAATGTGTTCAGCAATTGTTTCTCAAGATAGAACGAATTTCGTCTCCTACGGAAGCAGGACAGCAATCTACAAGAGTTCCAATGAACTCAACGGAGTGTTTTTCACTCGAAAGAATAATATCAGAATAAGAGGGGGAGTGAGATTCAAAGCACAGAATGATTGCAATGAAAATAATGTAATTATTTATGGCATCGAGGCAGACTATTTATAGAATTGTTCGTGGCCATTCGAACAGCCTTCAAGTCATTTCAGAACAGTCGTCACTGTTCAGACAGCCTCCAACCCGAACAAACAGCAAGGTTCAGTCAGAAAAATTGCAAAAGAAGCCCATAAAAAATAATAATATCATTAAGTACCCAAAAATTTGATTAATTATAATTTGGTACAAAATTAAATAAATTTTGTCCAAAAAGATAATATAGTACAAGGACGCACCCGCACCCGAACACGGACCGGGCTCGGGCATGTGCTCATGCTCGTGCCGTGCAGGCTAGACGGCGGCGGCACGCGTGTGTGGTTTGGACCGAATCCAATAGGGTATAGGTCTCCCCCCCTTCAAAGACTATTGGTACCCCTTATAGCCCCAACCCAATTCCCAATTTTATATTATATAAACCATATCAAAGTTTCCTAACTTTTCTACGTGAAATAAGTGTTTGAGAACTTCTAATAAATCAAATTATTCACTAATTTATAGATCCAAGTGGGTTACTTTGACATTAAATATTTCATTTAATTCTAAATGGTTTTCAATAAATAAAATTAAATATTTTATTCAATTCTAAATGGTTTTCAATAAATAAATATATCACGTTGATCACCTCGCGGAGTAGAACGTGAATATGCTTGGTCCCGTTAAAATCGACGTAGGATCCCACTCAAAATTGGACTTAAAGTTGACCCATTTCCAACAGATTAAGAAATAATTCTTGGTGTACATAATTTTTGGTAAATAAGGGTGTCCACACCCTCACATGGCCATGTTCCTTGATAAAATGTTTGATTACATGCTTCTCTATGAAGACGATTTGGGTAGCGATGACTATATTCCAAACATCCCACCATGGGCGAAATTAGAGTGGGTCACAGTGCGGCACGTGACCCACGACCTTTTAATAATAAACTTTTACATAAATGGCCCAAAGGTGAACGGCCCAAACAATTTGAAATTGTATCCGCCCACTTCACCCAAAAACAATCAATTCTTCAAACCACTCACTCTCCGTTTCTCGTGACTTGCGGCCTCGCACCGTCCATGTTCTTCTAGTCACTGTTCTTCGTCCGTCACCGCCACGGGATTTTCTCATTGAGCAGTCAAGCCTGATGAACGATTTATCTTTCTCTCAAGCAGGTTATTTATGGAGACATTGAATCAATGATGATTTATATTGGACTAGATGACATTGGAAAACCGAAATCGATTGCAGGCAAGGTCATTCAAGAGGTGGGTTTTGAATTAAATTTCTATTTATTGATTATCAAATATCTTGGTAAAATTCCAGATTATCAACTTGATGAATGAAATGGAATTTCTTCATCTGTGTATCCTATGTGCCAGTATGAAATATCTTCCACTGTTTATTATTGATTTTGATATTGTTTATATATATGACGTTTATCCATCTAATTAGGAAACTCTAATGCCATAGATTATCCTGAGCTAATTTTCTTAATGCCAATTGGTTTGGAATGCAAATTCAAGTTCTTTATCATGTTATCTAAGCTTGGCCTTGGATTTTCCCTTGTTTGATCTTTGCCACTCTAGGTTCAAATTCTATATGTGTTGCTAGATTGTTTCTGCTGCTAATGTTTTGCCACGTTAGGATCTGCTCTCATGGGTCACATGTAAGAGATATTAGGATATAATATAAAGTCCTCCTGTATCAATCAGTTCAAAAATTGCAAGATGCTTTGTATTGACCATGGGTGCTCTACTTGATACAAATTGGTTTCGGGATGGAGTCCATGTTCCTATCAATCACAGAGGCATATGAGTCACCAGCATGGACATTTTCAATGATTGATACTACAAATTTTTTGCTCGTCTGGTTTTAATGTGTATTTTATTAACCATGAAGGTAGTTCTATTAAAACGAAAGCTTGGTGCACTTAAAAAATTCCATTCATCCCAATTATATGACTTTAAAAGTATAAGCATTTGCTTCTTTCTGATTTCATTCTAGATGTGTTTATCCCCAAATTTGGGTATGTTGCCTTGGTATGATATGTGTCTTGACTTTTACTTCCTTGCACAGGTCAACAAGATATATAGGTGTCTGGAAACTGACCTCTCTCATGGAATCCACTTATTGTAGTCGGCACCAAACTAGGTATTTTTTAACACAAGAAGCTCCAGATAGTCTCGAGTTTTTTGTTGAAATTGTCATAGTTGTGTATTTTTTTTGTCATTTTTTCTTATCATGTGGGAAAATAGGTGTGCAAAAACCATATCATGTTTATCTTATAAATCGTCCCTATTACAAATTAGATTGTGCTCCATAACTTAAAATTTATTCGTCCACCACTGCATCCCACCACCAATATTGTTGACATTAGTTCAGGCGATGACACGGAACATATCAGCAGTGCTATGTCTACTTTGGATGATGCTTGATGTGTGAAAGTTGTTTCACGTGATATTTTCAATTTCTAGTTATGTTTTTTATGTACAAAGTATTATTACGTTGCAGGGTTTTATCTATTTCAAAAATTGCATGTCCAACTAACTGGCCTGAATTATTGTAGTAGAGTACACACGTGCCATAATGTCGAGAAAGTTGGTGACAAACTATCGAGACTTGAAGTTCAATTGCTTGAAATGCATTTTTTTTTTAATGTAGTGAAATGTTTTTTTTTTTGGCAATGAATTAAATGCTCAAGTCTAATGACACGAATATGATAAAATTGCATATACAGTGAAAGTCATAATTATCATTTAAAATAAGTTACATATAATTGAAACTATCCTCAGTTTTATGTGGTTTGCATCAGAACAAAATTGGTACATGTTAGCCTGTTGTGCCCAACCTTTTTTCTTCTCTTCCGAATGCATTTACTTGTGCTTATGGCCAATTCAGACTTAGATCGCTTACGGCTCGTCGATGGTCTACCTAGAGGAAGATGTACGCTTGGTGACAAAATAGGAATTGAGCAAATATCGTTAGGTGCATCAGAGTTCACTTCCTTGCCAACCGGATAAATAACTTCACTGTATACGCCCCTCCAGTAGGTGGTTGTGTAATATGAAAAGTATAGGTCGTATAATGACTTCTCTTTCAAGCAAGCGACACGATAGTACGTATGATTCAACTGGAACTTATGACAAGTGCACGTCTTTTGCAAAAGTCAACCTTGTATGTGTCACTGGATAAACCCACCTGTGTTTGGTTATCTGTCAAGTCATGCACCCGAAGCTTAAAATCGATTGGAATGTTGTGCATGTCTCATCCTCCATCCTTGATGTTAATACGCTACTGCAATTGGTGGCATTTGTACGACGTTCATAAAAGTATTTTTGTAGAGTACCGTTCGACCAAACACGTCATTGATAAGCTGTATTTATCATAATGTTGTACTGATCTCCAACTAAATGGGCTCTGACCAATTTGCATATCTATTAATCTGTCTCATTAGTCGTTTGAATTCTTCGACCCCATATGCTGCAGCAGATCTTTTGAAAAGATAGACTGAACTTCTGCAACTATATCGTTTTATTAACAACCATGATGAGATAGAGAAAATAAGCCATCGATCACTTTTTCAATACTTCTTTTCCTGTTAGAAACAAATACGTGTTCCTTGGTCGCCTATTTGATCTTTCATTTTAAACAGAAACCACAACCACAATACATTTCTTTCGGCGTCCACGACCTCCAACCTAAGAAATATATCTGTTTGTTTGCGTCTTGTTCAATTGCCAATAGTATGGACCTTTCAAGTAGCTTCCATCGACACAAATTATCCGACGTAAATATTGTAAAAACCTACGTATGCTTGCACCTAATGTAAGGAATAAGTAATGGAACCAGTTACGAGAAGTGGTATCAATGTAAGTTAGTGTACTCGAATTCTTCTCTTCAAAAACGTGACAGTATGAAGGTAATTTTTGAGAACTGTCCTTCGACATACCACGTAGCAAGGTTAAAGCAACTTTCTTGTCTCTACGTGCTTTTTATGATTGATTTTAACATCTAGCTCATGTTCCATATCACGTACAGTCCCTGTTGGATCATATGGTCAATTATAATCATCCAATCTCTTCATTATAGTTCAGCAACTACAGAACTTGTAGCATATCGTTGTGCACTATGTCGAAAATTGACAGAATATGTATGCACGTGAGTGTACTTACAAATCGCAAAAACTTTGGACCGCTTCACTATCTACACACGCACCATCCACTTATCAACGCATACAACCGTTAGATTTTTCAAACTTGACCTTTTCTTCCTAAAATGGAATTCGTTTGTCTGAGCAAGAATGCGCAGTTTCATGTACATCTCTTTCTTGTCAAAGAAAATTTGACTTGAAACTATATCGGATGTATTCACTGTTCTAAACCTGTTCTCTCTGTCCGATGCTATGGAATGTTGTGACATTTGCTCTTCATCATCGCCAACATTTTCAGCATCTGGACTATGTAATGCGGTTTTCAAGTTTTCATCAACAAGGGTTCCTCCAGTATTACAGATTACAGTGTCATGATCATTCCCATTTGTCACATTTTGCATGTCTTCAAACTTGCGATGTTATAAATTTCCATATAATTGCTCCACGACAAACGAAGATTCTTGTAAATCGGTATTCCTCACTGTGCGTAATGTCGGGCCAATGGGATTCTTGATTTGAACAAGAGTAAAACAAAGACCTTTTTTCTTATGAGTGGATATGTTCCAATTAAAGTCCTCTTCTTCGTGTATTTTGCCCGGAGGAATATTCATATTCGGGACTTTGAATATTAATATTAATGCAGTATATGGATCATGAAATCGAAGTTTCTCCGTCAATCATACTATAAATCCTGCATGTGTGATATCATTTGAAACTACGATTGTAGTAGTTGTGTTTTCACACCACTTCCATTCATCATTTACATACACAAACTATCCCCATGTGACACGATGAATCTCAAATTGTCATACATGCCTAAAATTAAGCAAACGGAATGGTAAGCATGCTGCACAAATTTAATATATCGGAGTGTCAATACTTGTACAACTCACCTACGAATAATATCTCTCTAGCAGTTGCAAATTGGTTAGGGAAAAAGTTACAGTGTCTATCTCGACAATTAAGAAATGTCGAGATTGACATTTGTGTTGTCTATCTTGAAAGATTGCATCTGCCGAGATCTCATTTAAGATATATGATGGAAAATATTCTTGATGAAGCATTAAGAATGTTCATCAACGCTCAACTACCAAATGAATCAATCTTGACAAATAATTTACACAATGGTATATTAAATAGGGAATATTCAAACTTTTCTATGTTTTAAACTACCTATCTTTTCTCAAAACAGTTTACTAAACTAATCAAAATTAATGAATAACAAATATTTACAAAGTAATGTGAGCATATTGTATTTAAGATTCATAACTACAAAGTTATAAAATAAAAACATTCAACATATTGTAAATGCTAACCTCAAATTGGAAGATGAATCAACTATGATTTCAACTTTTATATTTCAATGGTTAAGGAGTAATACATTTGTGTTTTATGAGAGCAAATTTCACTTCATCTTCTCAAGAAAATGTTGTGAAATAATTTTGAATTTTTTTTTTTTTGTTTTCAACAAATGTATAATACATTGTATAATTACTAGATTCATGTGTTGCTTCTTCAATAAGACAACCATCAAATCTTAGCATTAGTTGAGTACTAAATGCATAATTACAAGCATAAAAGAGACACCATTAGAGTAAATACATATAAACATAGCAATATATAAAGAAGAATTTGAAAAAGTAATGATTACATGTTATTGTGGGTTTGATAAATTTAGTATGTGAAGGACTTTTGATTTGTGATGGGCCTTTTAAATTCAAGTAGCATCAGTAAAAAATTTCATTCCAAATTATTTAAGTTTTCTATTGCAATTATCTTTTCTTGATTTTTCTTAAATTGAAAACATTGATAGCTATCTTTTCTGCTGAGATTATCAAAACAAGAATTTGAGTTTTTAGCTGGAAATATCTTTTTCTTTTTCCTTAGTTTTTTTAAATTCGAAACAATGATGACTAATCTGTTCGGATTATCAAAATAAGTAAAGAAATTCAATAGTTTATATTGATGGTAATGAGTGAAAATATGATAGAATTATGATGGGATAAATAGATAAAAAATGGGGGAATAAATATAGAACAATGGTGTTGATGTTTTAGATATACAAAAATGATGTGGATAGATAAAATGATTGAAGGAATTATGATGGAATAGACATACAAAAATGGTGTGGATATATAGTGTTTAATAAATAAATTTACTAAGGACAATATTGTAATGTGACATGGATGTAAATAATATATATTTTTTAAACTTTTAAAATTTTTATAGGAATAGATATAGAGTGGATAGATAGATAATAATCGTGGATATAAATAGTGGCTCCCAAAAAATGACATTTTTCCAATATTTTGAAAATTTTACAAGTTTTTGATTTATTTTCCTAGTAGTGAAATCTATACAAATTTCTCATAATTTTCCATTAACAACATTGTGGACTAAGAATATAAGAGGCAAACTATTCACAATTAAATAATTTATGTTGTATCATGTAAGAGTCATTGAGTTATGAGTTATAATTTATAATTTATGAGTTTTAATTTGTAATTTGTAAATTTATTATTTATGCTTAGGAATTTAGGGAGGTCAAAATTCAATTGAGAAGATGTTGGGCTCAATTCAACCATCCGTGCTATGTTTCTTTAATTAATTGTAATTGAAAAATAAATTTGGGCATTTTGTAGACTATGGATTGATTTTTTCAATTGAAACGAAAGTCTATACCTATTTCTTCTAGTTCTACTAGTGCATCTAGTCCCGCCACTGCTTCTAATTGAGCACATGATATATTAAATAACACGAAAAAGTCTCGACCTCTATTGAATGTGATTGATCTTATATCTGATTCAGCGAAACGCCCCCTATCGGGTCTATGATCCTAAAATCAGAGATAATGTTAGGATGATATACTTAGAGAAATGTCCTTGTCAATCACATGGACATGACTTTCCAAGAAGACCGATGAGAAATGATAATAGGTGTTTTCGGAAAGAATGGTTCGCTGAATTTGATTGGTTGGAGTATAGTGTAGAAAAGGGTGTGACATATTGTTTGTATTGCTACTTGTTTAAACCGATAGAGGGGGTCAAGTGGGTGGACTTATAATCACTAAGACCAGCTTTAGGGATTGAAAGCACAAAAAGACATTGAAAGATCATGTCGGTCTTTTTGATAGTGCTCATAATAGGAAGCACAAAAAGATATTGAAAGATCATGGCGGTCTTTTTGATAGTGCTCATAATCAATCTTTCACAAAGTATACCAACTTGATGAATCAAAAGAAAAGTATTTCCTACATTATCTCTAGCCAAAGTAATAGTTAACAAAAAGTTATAGGGCGAGGTTGACTGCGTGCTAGATTGTACTAGATTCCTCTTGATGCAAGGATTGACTTTTCGTGGTCATGATGAATCCAAAGAGTCTCTTAATAGAGGAAATTTAATTGGGCTACTAGATTGGTATACAGCTTGTTGTGAGAAAGTTAAACAAGTAGTATTCAGTAATGCTCCTGAAAATGACCAAATGACTTGGTTAATTGTTGTGCCATAGAGACAACAATTGCTATTATTGATGAGAAAGAACAAATGGTAGTTGTTTTGAGGTTTTTTTACAAAAGTAGGCAAGCGAAGAAACATTTTTTGGGCATTTCCCGTGTCACTGATACTTATTCCCAATCACTGAAGGATTCTATTGATGCAATATTTTCTACACATGGGTTGAAATATCTAGCTTGAGAGGTTAAGGTTATGATGGAGCAAGCAATATGTCGGTGAGTTCAATGGCTTGAAAGCTTTAATTTTAAAAGAGAACCCATATGCTATTTCATTGCTTTACTCATCAAATTCAGTTGATAGTTGTTTCTGTGGCACGTAGGAATAATATGCTTGGTGATTTATTTAACATGCTTGCTATTATTGTGAATTTGGTTGTTACATCTTGTAGACGTGTAGGTTTTCTTCGAGCAAGCTATCATTCTGATATTCTGGAGAAGTTTAATATTGGTAAACTTTGTGGTGAAAGTGGTAAGTTTCAAGAAATGAGTTTGAAATACCCGGATGATAATAGAAGGGGCTCACATCTACTGATAATTACTCATGTTATTAATACATTTAATGCAATCATAGATATTTTTGAGGATATATTTCAGAAGATGGCATAAATCCAGATTAACAATCAATAGCAATAAGACAGATGAACTCCATGTAAAATTTTAAGTTTATGTTTAGTCTCCACTTTATGTTTGAAATTCATGTAATTACAGACCACCTTTCACAAGCCTTACAGAAAAAGGATCATGATATTCAAAATGCTACGAGGTTATTGAATTTGTGTAAGTTTGCATTGCAGAACATGAGAGACAATTATTGGGATAATTTGCTGAGTAGTTTGATTGAGTTTTATCTTGGTAGACATATTTTAGTGCCCAATATAAAGGATATTGTAGTATTGAGAGGTCAACCTAGGCGTATAGCTCAGCGGGTGACTTATTATCATCGCTTTTATGTTGATTTGTATTGTCATATAATAGACTCAATATTGCAAGAGTTGAATGATCATTTTCCATAGACAACTATTGAGCTCTTTACTTGCATTTCGTGTTTAAGACCAATGGATTCCTTTACAGCTTTTGATAGGGCTAAATTGCTACGTCTTGCTTAGTTCTATCCTTTGAACTTCAATACTGAAGAGCTTTTCTTACTTCGACGTCAACTTTACAAGTTTCTTATGCTTGTGAGCATGGACAAAGCTTTCTCTAACCTTGATAACATATCTTGTACATCTCAGAAGTTGGTTGAAACAAGTTCTTGCTATTTTCTATTGGTTTATAGGCTGATCACCTTGGTTTTGATATTACATGTGGCAACTCCAAGTGTTGAAAGGGTATTCTCTGCTATGAATCTATTCAAAAGTGACTTGTGCAATAAAACGAGAAATGACTGGTTGAATAATAATTTGGTGGTTTACATAGAGAAAGAAATTTTTGGAAAAACTGAAAATGAGACAATATTACCCGTTTTCAAAATATGAGACACTGTAGAATGTAGTTGTCTAAGTTTACAGTTACAATGTAAGGTTGTATAGTGTATTTTCTTAGTATTTTGGGTTGTATTGAATTATATTCTTATATGTATATAATTTTTATGTTTTAGTGCATTCACATATATATTGAATAATTTTTAATATTATTTAATTAAATATTAATAAACGACCTCGCTATTACAATTACTGATTTTCGAGGATCAAAGCTAAAGGTCCGTCCTAGCTGAACGTAAAACCTGGATTCGCCACTAACCACAATCCAAACATTCGACGCATAAATAGCAATAGCAGTGCTTGAACATAACACCAACACCTACAACAATGATTCATGAAATTGGCGATCGAAAACCTTCGACTTCAAGTGCTTGAACATTAGGTTAAGGAAATCTAAAAAATGGAACAAGAAATTAAGTTTTTCCTTATCTTATCTTATCTTATCACGTCACATCGCACCACACCACACCACATCACACCACACCAGACCACAACCTCTACCTTCAAAATCACCAAATTTGAACCAGAATATATCCTCTTGATATTATTTTGCATCTAATTATATAGATACATGCTTTACACAAAAGATGGTGTAATGGAAATATAAGTTGGTTTTTATTTTTCTATGGCAGAAGATGTTTGCAATGGGGTGGAGGTAGGGGATGGGGATGGGGATGTGTGATAAATGGCGGCACAAATAGTAGTAGAGAGAGAAGATAGACAAAGCGTGTGTATGTGAAGAAAGAGAAATGATATATAATTTTATAAATAATAACTATTATCTGATATGGAAACTTATTAACACCTTATTTATAAATAATAACTATTTTGTATCTTAAGATATGTGATTTAAGTATTTTAGTTGTTGATAGTTTAACTTTTGTAAGTTATCTAAGTATGGCCTTTGTATTGTTTTCAACTTTGATAGATTGAAGTAGGTAGGAAGTTTTTGAAAAACATGTATTTAGTAAGTTATATATTCAGCAAGTAATGAAACATAAATAATCTTCTTTCTTCATTTTCCTTCTTCTTCATAAAACAGAGTATTTTGCTTTGTCTGTCGAATCCGGTAAGTATTAAGCAAATACGGTGAGCTAAGTACAAATTCGATAAGTTGTGTGCAAATACGGACGTAAGTTGTGTAAAATCTGGTAAGACCATACAGAACCAGTAAGCTGAGTGAAAATATGGTAAGTTCAACTCTTTGAATCAAAACTGTTGCATTGTATCAGAGCGTGCTTGATCTTAGAAAATGGACTGTAAGAAGCAGAGAAGAAGAAGAACAGGAGTAGTAGACAAAGGAAACCATCAGCAAAGTTATATTTCGAATGACAGGAAAGAAAAATGGCTTCAAATAGTTTTTCAGCACCATTACCCTCTACCTTCACTGGTGAAAACTATAACTTCTGGGCTGCAAAGCTGAAGGCTTATCTCAAAGCCGATGATTTGGGGAGATAACTGATACTGGATTTGAACCTCATCTCTTGAGGGCGAATCCAATAGTGGCTCAGATTAAGCAGCATAGTGAAGATGTAGCAAAAAANGATTACAGATACTGGAGTTGAACCTCCTTTCTTGAGGGCGAATCCAACAGTGGATCAGATTAAGCAGCATAGTGAAGATGTAGCAAAAAAGTTCAAAGCACTCTCTTGCTGAATAGTCTGCCATTTTAGATGATATCTTCCCAAGAATCATGACTTGTGGGACTGTAAAAGAGGCCTAGGATGTTCTGATAGAAGAATATCAAGGAGATGAAAGAACAAGACAGATGCAAGTACCTAATCTCAGAAAAGAGTTTGAGACT
>CAIGRP010052107.1:0-25000 GCA_903798385.1 Fraxinus cuspidata
CCTTATTTTGCACATCCCTCCAGAATAGTGTGTTCATGTTCAGGCCTCCTCGCAATGCGGACAGGGCCTCACAGTCAGTATTTGAACACAATATGTCATCTCATCGGTGAAGCGGGACAGGAAGCTCTTTAGAGTTTCACCGGGCTACTGCCTCACGTCTTGAAGGCGTTGGATGGGGGCCTCCCCTTCCTTACTTACCGCAAATCTCTTCAGGAAGGTGTTCTTGAATTCTGGCCAGCTCCTAATGCTCCCAGGTGGTAGCCTGTTATACAAAATTTCAGCCGCTCCACTAAGAGTTACGTGGAAAGCTCTGCACTTTACAGCAGAGTTGGTGCCTCTCAGGCTCATGTGTGTTTTATAGCTATTCAAATGCTTAGTTAGGTCGCCTCTCCCATCATACTTTGGTATATTGGGCATCACATAATGGCTCGAAACTTGAGCATTCCTCAACTCTTGCGAAAATGGGAGTTGTCATCATCATCATCCAAGTCGCAAGATCTCGGGAGGCCATCCGAATCATAATTCACATTGGTCTCATACCTTGGTGGTGGTGCAGAAGGTCCTGCCTAGTTTCTCGCCTCACCATCCCTCATTCGATGCCATTTCTTGGCGCGGCAAGACGAGGGGCATAATCTTGCCTTTCCTTCGGTTGTCAAGTCTCAGGAGGTAGGGACTGAGGCTTGTTCCTAGGTGCAAGGGGTTGTTGAGGCTTTTTGGGCTTCGGCTCCACTGGGCTGATCCGGTCAAATACACTATTAGACCTCCTAGGCCTAGTTTCGGCTTCATATTCTGGGGGGAAGTTATCTTCCATATTGAACTAAGCCTCGGTGGGTCAGCTAGACCACGTGGGAACCAGCCGTAGTTGAGTTTCGAATTTCTCTTCATTGGGTCTCGCCACTTCGACAAAGCCACTTCGTTTGGGCCTCAGACTTGTCTTTTTATATATAAGCTTCGGTGAGTCAACTATACCACGTGGGAACCTAAGTGACAAGTCATAACAATAGTCATCGTTTTCCCTCACACGCCTGGGAGGGACGTCACCTTCTGAGCTCATCCCTTCTCAAGCCTAAGACTTCAAATATTTTCCAACTCTGGGGGCTTCCTCTTGTTCCTTTTGAAGAACAAATCCATTTTCAAGGGGAATGCCCCAAACTATCTCATTAGTAACCTTTTTTCCACGGGATTGCTTGTGGTTATAGTGTGGTTTCCTGCAGACGGCGCCATCTGCTGACTTAAAAAAATGTTGCCAACAGATGCCGGGCCCACTCGTGCATACGTAAGCCAAA
Organism: Fraxinus cuspidata; assembly: GCA_903798385.1. Taxonomy (NCBI): domain Eukaryota; kingdom Viridiplantae; phylum Streptophyta; class Magnoliopsida; order Lamiales; family Oleaceae; genus Fraxinus; species Fraxinus cuspidata. The sequence goes on from CAIGRP010052107.1 coordinate 1,287, forward strand.
TTTCGACACGTAAAGATAGATCAACGGTTTAGATCGCTCCGAAGTTGGACGCGGGAACAGCTCAACGACACGAGACCTTTCCGTTCGGATTCCGGCGAAATGTCCGTGACACGATTGTATAATAAGAACAATTCGTTTAGAACCAAATCTGAATATGAGCTTTAAGTATATGAATTTGCATTATTCCTTAATTGTTATATGGTGGGGGTATTTTTAGTGTTACAAATGGAATGGTGACCTCTGGATCAAACTACACATGGCCTCATCTCCTTGGCTAAGGGATCAAGTCCTAGCCATCCAGTTGACCTTCCTAACTTTTCAAAGCATTTAATGTTCTTACATTAACAAGACGGCACACAAATACATTTTTTACAAAGGTCACATCAATCATTCAAAAAAAATCTTTATCATGAGTTCAATCTTTGCATGTGGGTTGTCACTAGCCAAGGTACCTCGGATCTGGGAGAGGCATCAGATTAACATGGGCCTCGGATCAACACGGGTCTCGGATATGGGAGAGGCCTCGGATTAACATAGGTCTCGTTCTTCGTAAAGGGCAGTCCGACCACGTGGCAGTACCTAGTAACAAGTCATAATAAAATCTAGTATACATTTTATCATATTTGTTTGATTGAATCCAAGCTATATATGAAGATTACCGTCTAAATCAAGTTACATTCTAAAATTATCTATAAACTCAAGTTATATAATAATTAATTAAGAGAGTTAAAATATGTCGAGCTGTCTTGGGAGTGAAAAGGACAATCCAACACAGTATGACTCGGGGCCTGCCTAACTCCACAACCTAATCGTGTTAGGCTTGCAACTCAAGTAGACTGATTCACACGAATCCGTATTTTAAAAATATTAAAAAAGAATTTATGTAAACCTACACAAAAAATCTTATTGTGTAGGTTCGACCGTGTCTGATCGTCGTGTCAAAATAATTATTTACACAAACAATTTTAAAAACTTTAACTACTAATCAAAGCACTATACAATTTTTAAAAATAAAATACTACTTTTTCTAATTTTTTCACTACATTTTGTAACATGCATTGTGTTACGTGTGTAATACCCTATTACATACATTCTACCACATGTTTACACTGCCTCTGCTATCATTGTTGTTGTTATCGCTACCATCACCACCGATTGTAACATAACGTGTTACACACCTCCGCCTATATCGCAACCACCATTATTACTTGATTTGCGCCATTCTCATCACCTTATCCACCGATCAAGATACAAAAGTGGGAGTGAGACATAATAAGAAATACCATTAAGAGCACATTGTCACATTTCCAAAAACACCAATCCTTATCCACCACCGAGACCAACATCTCTAGTGACTACCACCATCAAACACACACCATCAAAACTATCTCACCATCACTGCTTTCAAAGCACCAATTTTTTTTGATCATGATAGCCAAACTTCTTGTTGACTCTCTGTCTCTCTCTCAAAATGGCATCGCCATTCATGCACTCCATTGCATTGTATGATGTAATCGACTTCGTTGCCATCGCCACCATATCTTCCTCCACCAAATCCATCGTCTCTTTTATTTGGATGAAGCAACAAAATGGAGGTTGTAGGAGGTGATGAAGGGACTAGGTTTAGAAAATATTCAATCACGCTACCATTAGAGTTTGTTCACTTGCTGACAATGTCACCAATAGTAGACGAACGATTGAATATTGTGGCTAGGAATCACTAGGTTTGCTTGTGTTTTTGATGCGTCAAATCTAGTAAATATGGAATAAAAAATAACAATCTTATATTTAAAATTTGAAAAATCAACCTTTGACGTAATTTCTTAACCTCTTCAAAATCAAGTCATAGTGGCCCATTATGATCTCGTTCCGTCTCAATTATGAGAGAAAAAAAAAACATCGGATGGCAATTCAAGAATCAACTGGCAAACCAAAAAGAAGAAGAAGAAAGAAAAAAGAGAACAAAATAAAACATGGACCAATATCATAAGTGGGCCGAACCATGGATTTATACCATTCCAACGAAAACAGTACGTAAAAATACCCGCGTCCCGTTTTGGACTTTGGTGCCGAGGGCAGTCTCTTGTAAAATATGGTTTGAGAAGATAGTTCTCGATTGTTCAAGTGAGTTCTTGAAACCCTTTCTTTACTTTCATTTTCTCCCTCTATATAGCTGCCACGGTGTAACAATTTCTTCAAACTTTTTTGATTGCAGAGAAATTTTCTTCTGTTTCTACAGAATACATTCGATATCGTTAATTTTTCCAATTCGATTAGTTAAACAAATGGCTAAAGAGACCCCTAATTGGGAAGGTTTACTAAAATGGAGTCTTTCTCACTCTGATGGCACTGGTTCTGCTCGTAATTTAAGGTACCTGTTTATTTTTTGTATCCATGTTCTTGAATCTATCATTTATGTTTGGACTGTAAGGCCTGATTAGAAAAATAGCATTATTTTGAATTAAGTATTTTAATTTTCTCCTGGGTTTTGTTTGTATATGATTTCTTGCAATTATTGATTACTGGGATATTTAATACTGCATATATAAATACATTAGATACTACATGGATACGTTCTTTTACTGTTATTGGAGTTAAAGCTATTGTTCCAATTGTGAGAAATTTATGGGTTAAAATAATGTGATTTTAATGGGTTTAGTGAGGAGGATAGGAGATGGTTCATGGAAGCTATGCAAGCTCAGAGTGTTGATGTTATTAGAAGAATGAAAGAGATAACTCTTGTTATGCAAACCCCAGAGCAGGTGCTGGAGTCGCAGGGAGTAACTCCTCAAGATATTGAAGGTACTAATCACTGAAATATATGTTCTTTTGTTTCTCTTAGCTGATTTATTGTTAAATGTAGTGAAGATTGAATGTTTACTGGTTTATGTATGCTTTTAGATATGTTGGATGAGCTACAAGAGCATGTGGAGTCCATTGACAATGCCAATGGTGAGTTTGTTAGTTATATAATCTGTTTCTGGAGTATGTCGAACTATTTTATGGAAGACCATCCAGCACATTTGGATTTTTTTCATAATTTCTTTATAGAAACAATTTCTATTTAGATAGGGATGTAGATCAGCAAGCAAACTCCCCTTCTCTTCTCAAAGAGTAAGCCCAGGATTACATATGCATATATGATGTCCCTTTCGATGGGAATTATATCTGCTTTTATTTTGTCATGGCGCATAGTTGGCTCAGGGGTACTCTTCTTCAAGGATTGGTTTTGAGATTCATTTTTGGCATAGAAATGGGAGTTTTATGGCTAATATATGCAGCTTATGTCTGCTAAGATGGGAAAATATGATCATGAAGAGTTTATGTTATGGAAGATAGAATGGTTTGATTTGATTTCAAATAAGGTAGATAGAATTTCAATGGTTTTCTTTTTCAGGCGTTGATGAACAGTACTTAAGATCCTGTGGATGGTTTGAGTCCATGGGTATTAGAGAAAAATTGTGGATATATTTGTAAAGGTGAATAAGTTTAATCCTCCGTCTGGAAACAATCCTCCGTTTATAAACAAATTTATAAATGGTTTATAAATTCAATGAAAGTCAAACATTAATTTCAACGTATTATTCATTACTATCTACTTATTTCGTGGGATCCACTATTATTCATCTCAAATTTGCCAAATGGAGGCTAAACGGATACATATATTTTCAAGACTCGGCTAGTTTAGGTTGATTAATAAGCTGTTGCAATATACAAGTAATTTTTGTTTAGCTTTTTGGAGAAGAACAAAGATGGAGGAGAAGATCCATTAAGTTTTTTGTCATATGATAAAAGTAGAGGAACACTATATTACTGTTATCTAAATAGAGACTATTTTATGAAATTTTTTGAAATGGCTTGCCTATCAGCTAGTAAATTGACTTCTTTTCTTTCGTATCTCGTGGAATGAGTTTAGATTAGTCCCTTGAGTTTGCTCTTCTCAGTTTTGCTTGTAGATATTTTCTCCTCTCCCACCTATCGAGAGCTATTGTTCTCTCCCATTTTTTGTTATTGTAGTTATTGTACTTGACCTTCGTCTATTTGATTTCGACAGTTGCAGGTTGTTATGTTGTTTTTGTAGTCCTTTATGGCATTCAACTGATTTGTTAAAATGCCTTAATCTCTTTGTTATTCTTTTTGTTCTCAAATGTGGCTGATCATAAGACTTAGATTTTGTTAGAGTCAACCTGGGTATGTTTAGGTTTAGTTCCTTTAATTGTATATAGTGGTAAGTTGAGAAGGATTCAATTAATAAGATATCAATCTCCTAGCTTTGATAATTGCAACAGGATGTGGTATTTAACTGACCTTTGTGATCTCTTTCTGTTATTCTTATATTATAGTAACGTGCATAGGTGACTGTAGTAAAGATGCACATTGTTACCTTCTCTTCTCTTCTCTTCTCCAATTTACTATTTCTGATTCAACAGTGTTAGTCTCCAATTTGATCTATAACAAGTTAACAGTGCCTCTCAAACTTGATTGTACCCTAAGAGCAGGCAGGAGTGCCAATCCAATAATTTTATGTTCTCCATGGATGCCAAAATCTAGAAAACCGTTAGGTATAAACTCATGTTAAATCCAGGTTTTCTGCAACTGATTAATCTTGACAAAACTGCTTATCTGAGATAGCTTTTGTCCTCTTTAATCTTTATCAAGCCTAAAGGGAGACTGAAAAATCCTCACTTTGTTCATTTCTTTAGACTCTGGTTGCCACCATATGTTTCACTTGGACCAAAGTCTAGAATTTGTTTTGTTAAACAATACAATCCAACCTTTAAATGACTGTGCTCGGTGAAGTGTTGGTAAAGAATTTTTGCTGACGATAGACAAATTTGTATGAAGTTGCAATATTAGAGAGAATAAAATTTGGCTTCCTCAATTGGTTCTGGTCATTAAAGTTTTTCCCTTACTCCGTTGGTGCCATTTGCTTTGTCCAGATCTTCACTCCATTGGTGGCTTAGTTCCTCTCCTTGGCTATCTGAAGAACTCCCATGCTATCATCAGAGCGAAGGCTGGAGAAGTTGTTAGTACAATTGTCCAGAACAACCCGAAGAGTCAACAATTGGTCATGGAAGTTAATGGCCTAGAACCACTCTTATCAAATTTTACTTCAGATCCTGATGTTACAGTGCGCACCAAAGCACTTGGTGCAATCTCGTGTAAGTACCATTTGAGTTCTTTCATTTTCTGTTCAAGGCTTATTCTTGCATTTTCATTGCATGTAATCTGGCATGACAAATCCAGCTAATATTTTTTTTCTTTCTGATTACTTGTAGCACTAATTAGGCATAACAGGCCTGGAATTGCCGCCTTTCGCCTTGCAAATGGTTATGCAGCTCTAAGAGATGCTTTAAGCTCCGAGAGTGAGAGATTTCAGAGGTATGTGTCGTCGTCCTTTAGTTGGTGACGAATTTTACAATTTTCTATCAAAATTTCTCCAGATGACTCTCCTCATCTGTACTGGGATTCTCTTGTTCCCTGTGGAAAGGAGAAACCTGAATTTTGAATTTAATTGAAAGTAAAATATCTCATGAGGTTATTCACTGCTTTTAGTTATTTTCAGCTTAGTTTAAAGTGAGACAGACTAAAGCAGTAAAATTAAATATGCCGTTCCTAATCGTTTAAATCCGAAGCTAAAAGCTGCTTTCTTAGTGTTTTCAAACTCGCACTGGGGTTGTGATTCATGATCATATTTTTGTACAAGGTTTTATGGCTACCATCAGTAAAATTGTTCGGTCTTTGTTATTGACATGGAAAGGTGATTTTTTGCAGGAAAGCTCTTAACTTGATTCATTATTTACTTCACGAGAATCATTCAGATTGCGGTGTGGTAACCGAGTTAGGATTTCCACGCATTTTGATGCACCTGGCATCAAGCGACGATGGAGAAGTACGTGAAGCTGCACTTCGAGGCCTTCTTGAGCTAGCTCGCTACAGGTTGGGCAATGCGGATGCTAGCCAAAGTGAAGAAGATGACAAACTGAAGCAAATATTACAAGAACGGATTAAGGGGATCAGCGAGATGTCAGCTGAAGACCTAGGTGCTGCCCGAGAGGAAAGGCACCTTGTAGACTCCCTTTGGAGTACCTGCTATAATGAACCATCTTCTCTTCGAGAGAGGGGGCTTCTTGCTCTCCCAGGAGAAGATGCACCCCCGCCAGATGTAGCCAGTAAGCATTTTGAGCCTTCTCTTAGAGCTTGGGGTGCAAACAGGAATCCTGATGCGAAATCTAGTACCGAAAACGAGAAAAAGGAGGCGCCGCCATTATTACTTGGTCCAGGGCCTTCATCTGGCAATGCTTCCTAATGCATTTATGAGATATTAAACAATGATAATGGTTTAGTTTCTGTTTGCTGTTAGGTCACACCTGGATAAAAATGGTTTTTGTATTACTTATGTAGGCTGTCTTTGGCTTCCATATAGCTCTTTCCTGACAATGTAAATGGGATTTTCTTTCCCTTTTTGGTTCATCATCAGTTACTCCTAATCTGCTCCTGGGCAATAAGTGGATGATTAGCTACAGAAGTATATTTACTGAATCATTGATGAGCTATATATAGTTGTGTTGATTTGTTCTTTCTTTCCAATGACAATGCATATTAACCTTTTTTTCTCCATCGATAAATGTGAATTATATTGATCAAAATATCGTGTAAAAGTACTCCGGGCATTCCCAGGTGAAACTACAAATACAATACAGATGTACAAACAAACTAATTTATCGACCCAAAGCTAGTGACTCGTAATGGGTTAATACATCAGGATACAGGGTAAAAATTACTTTGTATGAATATGTTTTAATCCTTCTAATAATGCTATCTGATTGTCGTCGAAGATTCTCAAAAATCATCCTATTGCGTGCTGTCCATGGTTAACAGTGCAAGCAATGGCTGTTCTCTCAGCTTTACTTTGCCAAGAGGTGCCTGGAGCTTCCTTCTTAATCCATTTCAAAGTGCTAGAGATAGTCGAATGTCCAGCCAATCTTTGATTTGCCTCCACACATGAACTCATAGTGCGCTCAAAGAACAGTGTTGCACAGATTCGGTTGAAGTGCCACAGAGCACACAATGTCTATCAATATACATATACTGTAATTTACCTTGGTTAGTAGCTTAGACTTGGCTCCTAACCAAAGAATAAAGGAGTGTTTCGGTGCGATACATGAATTCCAAACAGATGCCTCTCAAATTGTCTTCGTCCCTTTCGGCCTGAAGTAGTCATAGGCAAGTGAAGTACATATGTTCCCTCCTTGTATCCAATTTTCAATCCTCTGCATGGTCATATGAGTGGACTCCTCCCCATGAGTAAGCAAATCTCTGCTATGAAGAGGACTCTTGAATAATGGCGAGTCTTCTTTCTTGGGTAATCTGACCCAAACAGATGCATCTCGAAGGTAGATGTGATTGATTCATCGAACCCATAATGTATCCTTTTTTTGCATGAACATTACATAGAGACTTAGTAAGGAGGGTTAATATCCCTGAAGCCAAGATCCCCTTCATCTTTTGGCAGGCAGGTGTCTTTCCATGCAACCATTGGCTTCTTTGATCCCCACAAGAAATTCCTACATAGCCATAAATTCTGTCGGTGACAGCAACTGGGATAGGAAAAATGGAAAGCCAAAAGCATTCCATCCCTTGCAAAACGGCCCTGATCATTTCGGTCATCCTAGCATAAGATAAAGAGGAAGCTGTCCATGCACTGATGTAGGCAGCAATCTTATCTAAGAAAGAGCTGAAGTAATTAACCATCAATTTTCCTGTGGCAAGTGGAATATCCAAATAACGGAAAGGCATAACACCCTTTGGAATGTTCGTTACCTCCAGAATTTCCTCCAATTCTGGGCTAAAGATACCAGCCGTGTATAGACTTGATTTGGATGCGTTCATGTTTAGCCCCGAAATGTCCCCAAACTTGGCTAAGCAGTCCATCAATATTCTAACCGACGTAATATCTCCTCTCAAAAGTAGTAGCAAGTCGTCCACGAAGGCTAGATGGGTGATATGAAGCTGCCCGCACTTAGGATGAAAATTGAACTTAGCATTCTCCATTGCCGCCATCAATGATCTAGAGAAGTAATCCAAGCAAATCGCAAGAAGGAATGGGGAGAGAGGATCACCTTGTGTGATGCCCTTCTACCTTCGATAAATCCATTCAGAATGCCATTAGTCGATAGCGAATAAGAGGGAGTTGTAACACATTCCATCGACCATTCAGTGAACATCATGTGAAACCCAAGTCCCTCGAGAACATCTCTAAGGAAAGCCCAATTCACAGAGTCGTACTTCCTCAAATCAATTTTGACAAGGCATCTTGGGGATACCCGTTTCCTACTGTATTGCCTCAATAACTCTTGTGCGAGGTGGATATTCTCGATCATGCTCCTCCCCTCAACAAACGCAGCTTGTGCCTGATTCACTATAGATCCAAGAATGGATGACAGTCTGGAAGCTAAGATTTTAGTGATTACCTTTGTTTTTAGAAGCACAGAAGTTGGCTGAAATGACTTCTTCTTGGAGGCTAAATAGGTGACAATTAGCAGCTGCCACTGTAAACTGTGTGGAACTCTGTCGTATTAAATAGGATATTGGGGAACTAATTTTGTATGTTCGAGATGCACCGTGCACGGAAAGTACTTTCATTATTGTAGTGAAACTCCGGACTGGTAAGTGGTCGTAGTTTTTAAGTTGTTGACGACGCTATTCACTGTGTTTGATTTCATTCGGTTTATTTATTACCTCACAAGAAGGAATTAAGGCTTATTGATATAAAATTATCAGCGTTGTTGCTTCACTGTTTCATCATTCCAGTATTAGTTCTTGACTTTCTCAAGTATTCAATTGTGCTGCTCAATGCAGGATGGCACGAGCCACGATGGATGGCATATAAAATTAAATTATAATTGTTGGATATAAATTTGTTTTTGATTCAATTTTGATTAAATATTCAGGTGTGTTCCGAAAATTGATTGTTGTGAGTTTATAATCGAACGTGTTCTGCGCTGTGAGTAGATGGTCGTAGCAAATTTCATTTGATTTGCAAAACCATTTTCAAATAAATGAGAAATAGTGCCAAACTTATACAATACATATATATGAGACGTTGAAATTTTATATTGGAGTGAAAATGAACACTTGTTTGATGTTTCACATATCCAATGTTTTGTTTAACGTGTTCATATAACTCCAATTTTGGAACTTGGATTTGGGCTCTAAAGGTAACACGAGTCTTTATTTAGGAGGAGACATAAATCCAATAGTTTGGTCCAAACCCATAAGCGTACATGCTAGGCCAGGTCCGTGAAATGTGGAATTGGGCTGGCCTATTATATAGTTTTCTAATAAATAAAATATAAATTAATTAAGGGTGCTTTTGATTTCGAACATGAAATTTATATGGAATGAAAATAAATTCTAGGTAATTCAATTACCTAGAACTTATTTGTATGGAAATTATTAATTAAATGCGTTTGAATGGAAGGATTGGCAATGTTATCAATAGAGAAATATATGATTGAACAGTTAAATTATTTCAATTTAATTAATGTTTTTGCCTCTAAAACAGCGAAACGAATATTATTTAACTGATTGTTTGAACTCTCGTCGATTTTGTTACTTTATAATATAAATTTTTTGTTCTTTATGATTGTTTGATTGTTTGTTGTTCTACTATTCATTGTTAAGTTAGCAATACATTGCATAACACAGTGTTGGATTTTTCATTTATGTTGATTTTGCGGGGCCCAATATTAGGTGTTCGCCTCGGGCCCCGAAAAACACAGGACCGGCTTTGATGTAGCCCAATTTCCCAAATCCAAACTTAAACATTTCATCCCTTTCTCGTTCGAATGCTCTCTACAACTCTCTCACTCAATGTCTCTACCGGCTTGCCTTTCATATGGTACCAGCACTCTGGGTTAGGACACCATCGGCAGAAGAAAGTACAAGTGATGATTTCATTTTCTACTACTTATTAAAGTTAGAAGAAAGGAAAAATGTGGGGATTGAAAAGCAGTCAAAGTTACTAGTTAGTATTATTTTCTTCTGTCAATTAGTTAAACTTCATAGGATTAGAATTTTTTCAAAAGAAATTTAGACATCTCGTCCAAAGCTGCTCTGAACTTTGCATAACTGTGTTTAGTTTACACTTCTTTTTCATTGATTTAGCCATTCGCAAAAGTAGCTGTTGAAAGCATTGTGAGCAGCTTAATCATACGTCTATTGAGAAGAATGTCGAATGCGCCACAAGATGGTAAATCTTTAGTTACATTTCCATCGTAGTAATTATGTTTCTAGATCCCAATCTTTAGTTTCATGGGTTTGACTAATGCTTTCACTTCACGAGTTTGACTTGACTTCTTAAAAGCAACTAATATATTGTTTTGTTGTAGGTAGTAGTGAAGAGTATTGGAGTTAGTATCTTACTCTAGGTAGTACAACATAGTATTGGAAGCACAATCCAATGCTTAGTTAAGTATTTATTTGATTGTACAGAATAGCTTTCACAATACGCATTAAAGTCTGTATGTTTGTAGAGAGTATAACACAATTTATTCCTTTTCGAATTTAGATTACTATTAATTTTTCAGCACTTGAACTTTGCCTTAAATTTGTAGTCAAGACAACTTATAGAAAATCATCTACCTCGTTATTATGAGATATTTGATATATTTTTCTTGTAGATAATATTTGAAACCTTTTATATGTTCGTCTTTGACTAAAGCTATGGAATTTTTCCTTACAAAAATCATCATTTAACCAAATAACATATTGAGTACGAGCTGAAAATATATCTTTGAGTCAAGAAAGTTATTTGGTTGTCCCGTGAATTAGTTGTTATTTCTTCTATCTTTTTGGTTCTTTTTTTTTTTTAGGTTTGGTGAACCACCATAAGTAGTTCGACCATGGAATCACTAGCATAGACATTGTATTTGTTTTGGTTTTGGAGGTAACCAAGTTTGTAAATAATACCTTATTCTATATTTGGTTGAAAATAATATGAATTTTTATATCTATTTTGAAATCAATTATATTTTAATAGTTGTACATTGAAGCATTTTTTTTAAATAAATCGTGAGTTATTTTTAATGAAGTGGGTTACATTTTCAAATTATTGTCTGCCGTAGTTACAATTCAATTGCGAAGCAAGAAATTGAAAATTATATATTTACAAACATCACTTGTTACATAATAAATTTTATTACAAATGTTGAATATCTTAAAATATATTATGCAACATATCAAACGCATTTTAAATCGTATTTCGCGACAAACGTGACTTGTTATTAAGATATATCACTACGAGCATGTGTTGTTGCAAAAAAGAATAGGTAACAAAAGTTATACATTTAACATAATATTCGCAATAAACATTTTTCTCGCAAAACCTTAATTGGAATAGTCGTTGTGACAAATTGACCTGTCACCCTTTTGATTTTTCGCGACATATAAGCTTTACGACGACATTATGTCGACAAATATTTTGTACTTTCTGCATCAAACAAATAATATTGCGAATTTGTTAATGCAATGAATGAACGAAATACGTCGCAGAATATATTCCGTGACTCATAGCGCGATGATGCCAGCAAAAAACATATTGTCATCACGAAATTATTTTTGCAACAAAATCTCTATTTATGCGAAAACTTTTTTTTTTTTTTTGTTATAATTTCGGTATTTTGTTGTAGCGTTGGGTGGTGATTGTGGTTGTGATCATTGGTGTTGTGGAGATGAAGGTTGTGATTTTTGGCAGTTGTTTTAAGGTGGTTTTTGAAGTAGTTTAGTAGTGGATTTTCAAGTGGTAGTGGTGGCGATGGTGGTGCAAGTGGTGGTTATGGTGCTGGTTTTGGATTGAGTTGTATTTCTATTAACACGGTTTGTGACCAATAAATTGGGTTAATATGTGACGTATAAATAATTTGTGACCAATACAATAAATAATCTGTGATATTGATGCAATGACCTATGACTTGTGCACGTGGCTTGTGACATGTGACCTGATAACATGCCACGTCTTTGTGCAATTGTTACATGTCGCAGATTAACATTCATATATCACAGACCAAATAGAATTGATCACAGATCACTGATTTATTTTCATAGATCAATATTAATTGGTTACATATAGTTTACAGGTCACGAGTCACAACTCAATGTCATTATATAGGTCGCAGATGTTCACATGTTATAGTTTACAGGTTACATGTCATGTTATAGGTCATAGTTGTTGAACAACAACTATGTTTCTACATCTCTCTCTACTATTTGAGCCGGTGAAGAACTGAACGACGATCAATTCATCATTGAAGAAGATGCTCAATCGCCTACGTTCTCTGTAGATTTTATCTTTCCTCCGACAAAGTTATTTGAACGCTGATGATAGTGAGAGTGGATACTGGCGACTGGTAGATACCAGTGATTGTAAGAGAAGATTGTGTGGTCGGATTGTGGAGAGAAATTGATATTATTTTATAAATAATTTTTTTATTTAATTAATAAAATATAATTGCCACCTAATTTTTAAAAAGTTAAATTTATTCCCTTAAAGTTGCATGGGTCTATACTTAATACTTGAGTTGCGATTTTTTTTCCAAATAAATTGTTTGCATTAGTCAACTTTTAAATCCTAGAATTAAAAGGACCACATAACTTTTTATCCAATTCTTGGCCAACCTATTTATAGATTACAAATTCTGTGATATTTCGGTGAGTATCCGATGCAGCAAGTGGAAAGTTGGAAACAATGAAATCAACTTCAATTATTGGCCCCCATGGTTGTTTTAATTTGTAAAATAAATTAATTATTTTTATTATACTTTAATTAATAAAAAATAAAAAACTCTCCATATATTTTAATTAACAATATTATAATATTATCTATTATTTACAAATTATGTATAAAGTATAATATAAAATTTAAAATGAAAAAAATTATGTGTAATAAATTATGCTGTAGTATATGAAATATATTATATTATTATAACAAATCGGATCGGATTGACTTATATTCATATTTGTTTTATTCAATTAACAGATTATCGGATTCGAATTTTGATTGCATCATCGGACTGAAACCCTAAATTCATCTCCCATTAATTTGGATCAAATTCGGATCAAAATGCAATCCATTAAAGGCACTACTTATGTTTAGGAATGATATATGATCCCAGTTAAATAACTAATGAAACATTTACTCCATTTTAACTTTTTCTGTTCATAAAATGAATTCTATAAAATTATCGTGCTTGATGACGATAGCGTAAAATCAAATGTCGATGAAAACTATAATCCAGTTCCCAATTTTTGCACCTCCAGACCACCAACTCCACCGCCGCCACCCCACCTCCGAGATCCGCTTCTCGCGGTGGAACAATGCCAACGCCGAGAAATTCATCCGTCGTGAGCGCGAACAGAAGGAAATAGAAGACGAGCTCCGCTTTGAGAAGCGCTTCGATTCTGCCCTCAATATCACTCATAATTACAACCCGGCCCCTCCTCACCGCACCACTTTCAAGTCCACTGGCACCCCTTCATCGCCTTCTTCACCTTCCATACCTGGAAAATTCTCTAAGTACTCGAAATCGGCAAAATACCCTTCTGGGAATTCAGTTCACCCTGCTTTTAAACCCCTACTAAAACCCAGAAAAATCCCTGTAAAAAATCCGGAAATTATTGGTGGTGAAAATGAAAACAATGATTCTGTCTCTCCAAATTTTCGAATTGGTGAAAATGGGGTTTCTTATGAGTTTCCTGAGGCTCCCTTTGAGTATCAGTACAGTTACACGGAGACACCGAAGTTGAAGCCGTTAAAGTTGAGGGAGCCATTGGTATCCCCGTTTGGGCCAGGTTCTATACCGAAACCATGGCTGGGGCGGAAGCCGCTGTCTTCCAGCAAGAAGAAGCTGCCAGAATTTGACTCTTTCCAGCTCCCTCCACCCCATAAGAAGGGGGTGAAGCCTGTGCAGGCGCCTGGCCCATTCCTTCCTGGTTCTGGGCCGAAGTACATGAGGTCCCGAGAGGAGATATTGGGGGAGCCATTGACCAAGGAGGAAATTAAGGAGCTCGTTGAAGGGTGTAAGAAATCGCAGCGACAATTGAATATGGGTATACTTGATGAAGACACTATACTGCATCAATTATTTGAATGTACCCATCTTTGAGTTTCAAAATTGATTTGCTTTTGTGTGATATAATGTGGTTTGATTTGTATATTAATTGCAGAAAATACATGGTTTTATTAATTGGTTTTCTGTGCATGTCTTACAAAACGTTATAGCTGTTGACTAAAGATATGGATATGGCTGTAATAGATCAACTATTTCAAATGTTCTTGTTTCAAACTAATATTTACTTTTCCGACAATCAAAACTCTCTATTTTTCTCTTTCAATTTGAATATGAGTAGAGGAGTATGAATACACTATATTGCATCTATCATTTGAATGCACCCCTCTTTGAGTTTCAATATGGATTTGCTAATGTGTGAGCTAATTTGGCTTGAAATGTATATTTGTTACAAAAGTACATGGTTTTGTTACTTTGTTTTGTTCTCTATGCGTTCTCTTACAAAATGTAGTAGTTGTTGGCTAAAGAAGTGGATATGTGGTGAAATGAAGCAACTACTTCGATATGCTTTGTTTTATTACTAAGATCAAGTGGCACATATTATGCAGCTATAATGTGTAGGTTCTTGTTCTTTGTTTCGTAATATGACTATATTTATAGTTTCTGCTAAACTGGAGAGTTCAAATTTGTTATACAGTCCGAAGTGTCGATTTCAGTTAGTAACATAGCCAAAACTGCCATTGGCAGTAGGAATTCATTTTCCCTAGTTGATTCATGACAATTGATTATCTCGAGGACAAAGTTTTTCAATATTCAGTGATGCACTTGACATTTTTTCTCCAGGAAGAGATGGCCTGACACACAACATGTTGGACAACATTCATGCTCTCTGGAAGCGACGGAGGGTGTGTAAGATCAAATGCAAAGGAGTGTGTACAGTGGACATGGATAATGTCCGCCAACAGTTGGAGGCCAGTATTTTCAACTTTCAACTTATAGAAAAAGAAAAGTTAACCGTTATTTCTTCTTCTCCAACATTCATGTAATTTACTACATTTGGCTGATTTTAATTCACCAATTTGCCACTACTGATCCTTAGTGACTACGGCCAAAATATATGCAAAATTTAATAAACTGAATTGATATATAGGAAAGGAAGTTACTGCTGTCAATTGGCATATAAAGAAAGCTCACTTGTATGTTTATATTGAACAGAAAGTTTTTTTTTTTTATTATTATTATAATTCAACATTTTTAATACATCACTTCCATTATCTGACAAGGGAAAATCCCTTTTGGGAAGATTGGCATCTATGAATGAGGTTTGTTTTGTCTTCATGAGCTAAAGTCGAAGCAGTAGTCTTATTAGGTAACTGGAGATCTACAAAAAGGGAGTCTAAGCAAATTCTAGAAAAAACATTGCTAAGCCTTTAAACCGGGTTGACCAAGAATAAGAAGTATTCTTCTCTAGGTGTGCCAAATAACTCAGTTGTCTTATACTAGTTGATTCCATATACTGTTGCCATTGATATTCTCTCAACTGACGTGAATCATGAAATAAGTTAGCAACTACTACTTGAGGAAGATGAGAGAAAAGGATAATTTCTAAAAAACAAAAGTGTATTCACTATTCTTACTGTTGGTGCTAAACACTATGCCCCTGTTTGACAACTATTATTTCAAAGTCTTTTTTCCACTTACTCATTTTCAACCACACATTCGCACAATAAAATATTATGCACATAAATCCAAACTTCTTCTATATTTTTTAACTACGCATTCTCCAAAAAAATCATTATTCAAAACTCTATTTTACCCAAATAATGATTGTGAGGGGCTATATGTTACAAGGAGTGAAACAGATGGTGGAGCAAATCAGACCATGGACATGGCTCACTAACAAACAAAGCCTATATGTTGCACCAAGAATAAATAAAATATTACACAAGGAAAAAACAAAAAATGCATAAAAACTAAATACGAAAATTAACTTTGACTTCAACACTACGAAACAATAGCATTTATCATGTCAAACTGATTTTAAGCACATAATTCACTATAATTTTCTGATTCTGCTGGACCTGAAAATCTTGTCAAGATGATTCTTTGCTTGCTCTTACCCTAAATGCTACGGTTGACTATTTCTATACTCTTCGGCAAAATTGCCTCATTAGGATAGCATGTAGTTGAACCAACTTATATCGAAAAAGCTTATAGTTTCTTGCTTAAGATGGTCCCTTTTGGTTTGCAAAACATAAAACTGCTCAGAAGCCTTAGAGGGGATGACCTGAACTCTGGAAGCTGGAGAATTTCGCTTTCTAGTAACTTGCGTAGATAAAAGTTGACTGAGAAGAAAAAGTTTCTGCCTTTGGGTATATGAAAAAAGACGACATATTGGAAGTTTCTCTTCGAACAAGTAAAATTCAGGAGAGAACGTTATCCATAAAAGAGAAAGAACTTAACTTGGAAAAGAAATTAGAGAAACATGTTCAGGTTCAGGACATAAATTAGTCAATCTACATTTGTTCTTATTTTAGTTATTGTTTTGAATTCTCGTTCTTATAAAAACACAACGTAGCAGGACAAAACTGGAGGGAAGGTTATTTACAGCAGAGGTGGTGTGATATACCTTTTTCGTGGAAGAAACTACAATTATAAAACACGGCCCCGATTTCCTCTTATGTTGTGGAAACCTATTACCCCTGTATACCCCAGGCTGATTAAACGAGTTCCCGAGGGTTTGACTTTGGAAGAAGCTAGTGAAATGCGGAAACTAGGGCGCAACCTAACACCAATATGCAAGCTTGGTATGCTGGTTTTTATTTTCATGTCATTATGTGTTAAAGAAAAAGGTTTATGGTTCAGTTTTGCCCAGAAGTTTGCTGACAACCTATACATGTCTTTTGCAGCAAAAAATGGTGTTTATTGTGACCTTGTAAAAAATGTGAGAGAGGCATTTGAAGCATGTGAATTAGTGCGAATCAATTGCGAAGGATTGAATGGGAGTGACTACCGCAAAATAGGAGCCAAACTTAAGGTAGGGTAACTTGCATGACTATAAGATATTTACAGTTTTTTTTTTGGTTGATATTAAGGAGAACAGGGAGAGAGAAAATTTTGCAGTTACATTTATAGTAATCCTTAGCATTTCACCTGCAGGATCTTGTCCCGTGTGTGTTAATATCTTTTGAATATGAACACATACTTATATGGAGGGGACGACATTGGAGGTCATCCTTGCCAGAACCTGAAGATGGTCCAAAAGAAGTGCAGGAAGTTAAATTTGATGTGGCCTTAGCAGATACGGCAGCATCGGCACTATCATCATCTAGTGTTCCAACTGTATCAATTGTAAATGAGAATTCGAATGATCTTAACACTAGCTATACTCCTACTTGTGGCAATGAGGAATCGAAGCAAAGCAGTAAGTTGACTGAAGCTGGGGTTGAGGATTTTCTCTCTACAGTCAACATGTCATCGGAAGCTTCTCAAGCAGTCTTGACAGTGCAGAGTATTAATGAAGGGACTGAAAGATCTCCTGTGCATGCAGGCTACAGTGGTAATGATTCAGAAGCATTCAGTGAAATAATTGAGAGCAAAACCTTATTGGATGGTGGTTTAGTGGAGTCCAAAGGAAATCTAGGGACCAGTGCCGGTAGTGAAAACCTGATGGAACTTTCATCTGTGGTTCCTCGTGACAATGATTCGGTAAAAGACACTAAGAACATTGACGAGCTAGTTAGTTTGAGCCCACCATGGACCAAGGGAGTTCTGCTACTATTGAAGCAGGCCATCGAAAGTGGGAAGGCAATTGTGTTAGGTGATCATTGTTTGGATGCTGACAATGTGTTTAAAGCGACAGTTGCTTTTGCCAAGACTGCTCCAACTGGGCCTGTCTTTAGGTATGGACCTAAGAAGTTGGCAGTTCAAAGAGGAGAGAAAAAAGAGACTAGTGATTTGGAGCTTAAGGAAGCTGCCGCAGTTGCAGGGACAGAAATAGCAGTTTCAGGCAAGAGTGAGAGTGAAAGAAAGAGTTCAAGAAATGAAAAGATGAAAGATATTAAAGCTGATTATCTAAATGTAGTTCCTCAGGGAAACCTTGGAGTAGATGAACTTGCCAAGTTGCTTGCTTAACGTGATTTATAATTCATTAATTACTTCTAGATCAAGTTAATGGTGCCCTTCTGTAAATCACACTTGTATTTAGAAGGCATTCAATGGGGAAAAGAATATCTCATACATTTAACATATTTTCTTGCATGCACTGTGGTATCATTTTCCTACTTTCCCACCATCATTTATGCTCTGTTACCGCAGGATATATGTACAGGAATATAAGATACTCTCGTACGGCTGGGATGTGACTGTCATGCGTAATACATTTTCGTTTCACTTCATAATTGCCACACATCCACGGATGCCATCAAATTGCTGTAGATCTTGGTTGTTTAAGTTCATTTAGGGGAATATTCTGGTTGATCGAACATTAATTGTGCTTTAACAACTTTGTTGTCATAATGAAATCTATTGTTCGAGAATAAACAAGGGATTTTACCGAGTTTAAAATAAAAGTAACAATTGAAACTGTAGAATTCCTACTGAGTTCAAACGAAAGTAATAATGTTATTTCTTTGCAACTATTCTACAGCTACTGCTCTGGTTTTTCTTTTAATTCATGTGCATTCTCTTCAGGTCCATAGTATCTCTTCCAGAACCAGTGCTTTTGCCATAGAAAATGTATCTCTTCAATAGGAACCTGCTTTGTCTCGGGCAGGAGAAAGAAGATAAAGCTGCCCATGATGAAGATCAAGGCGGCGAACAATAGGAAGATCCCGTATTTGAGGTGACAGAGAGCTGCAAGGAAAAACTGAGCAACCAAAAATGTGAAGACCATATTGACACAAACGACCATGCTTTGCCCGGCTGATCTTGTCTCGAGGGGAAAAATTTCACTTGGAACTAACCATCCCAATGGGCCCCATGACCTTCCATAAGCCAGAACGAATACACAGATGGCGACTATAAGGAAGACACCGATACCTTTCGGGAGCTCTTTACCTTCTCCAAATTTCAGAGCCAGAGTGATGGCAATTGCAACCTGCGCGTCAAAAACTCGTTAGTATAAACATCGATAGGGAACGACAGTATTTTTGTTCAATACAGAGGTGTTTTGAAGTGAACTTACTGAGCAGCAGATCATTTCAATGCTAGCATCAATAAAGAATGCTCGTCTACCAAACTTGTCGACCAAAGCCATTGATATTAGAGTAGCCACAACAAGAGCCCCACCGGTAAAGACTGATGAATATAACGACGCTGTCGAGCCAAAGCCTAAACTCTGAAATATGACAGGGGAATAGAAAAGAATGGAGTTCATGCCAGTAAGCTGTTGGAATGCTGGGATCCCGAGTGCTCCTATTACCAATTGGGGACGGTTTTTTCTTTGCAGAAGATTTCTAAATGGATTCTTTATTGCTTTGGCTGCATCGCTTGCTTCAATAAGGTCAGCAAATTCTGCATCAATTTTTCGGGTACCTCTAACTTTCTCCAACACCCTTCTTGCTTCGTCTAATCTACCTTGTTCAACAAGACTGTTGGGGGTTTCTGGGAGGAAAAGTCCACCAATAAACATTATAGCAGCTGGAACCGTGGCTAAACCAAGAGAGAGTCTCCATCCCCATGGATGGATTTTTTCAACTCCATAATTCAATAAGTTAGCTATAAGAATTCCCAAACAGGTCGTAAACTGAAAGAGTTGGTTTATAGCTCCCCGGATTTTGGCGGGTGCCATTTCTGAAAGATACAGAGGAACTGCCTGTACAACATATCAAATTGCCAATAAGTAGAAGGAAATTTTACCAAGTTTTTATCTATTTTCGCGAAAATTACTTACTTGGTTTCCAAATCCAATGCCGATTCCAAGAAGAACTCGGCCAATGATCAACATTGCTATGTTCTGTGCAGCTGCATTGAAGACTGCTCCAATGAAGAAACTGACTGATCCGCAGAGGATACTAGCCCTCCGACCGTATGATCTTGTTATATAGGAAGCCCCGAACGTGAAAACCAACGCCGCCAAGTATAACGAAGATGTGAACAGAGTGAGGATCTGATTGTCATATTTACAGTAATCTGTCGTATCAAGATGTGCTTGTTTTCTTCTGTACACTGCGGGGAAGAATTCGATGAGGAAATCATCCATAGAAGTCACCCCTCCTGAAAAAAAACCCAAATATTCAGACACATACATTGTTCATTAATGCTTATATAAAAAAAAATTTTGGGTCGAAGATTTTGAATTCAACTTTTCTCTTTCGTAAATCGAGAACCCAACAAGAAAAACTCACCAGAAACACCAAGATCATAGCCAAACAAAGAACCTCCCATGGCTGCAACAATACAAGAAAATATGAAATAACGAGTAATCGTGTACTCGTATAGATGGGCTCGACCTACGCCCGACTCGACGAATCCTCCACCCGCCATTGCTATCCTTTCTTCACCTTCAAATCTCTCTCTCTCTCTCTGAAAATCACTAACAGCAAAAGAGGTGAAGAGAGTAACGAGAAAAAAAAAAGGTTTGATTTATAGATCTAACAAACGCAATTTATGGTACTTACCCTTTGAATCAGTTTTAATGGATAGACATTGATGACTTCTTTTCCAATCATATATCTTGGAGTAAATTAATTCTAGTCAACTATTGCTTTGTTTTGGCATTTATTTTTAATCCTTTTTTAATGTCAAATTGTTCATGTATAACCTTATAAAAAACAAATTACAATAATATAATAAATTGTTATAATCAAAACAACCTCAAAGACTGTGATGTCTGATATTGGATTTTTCATATATATTTTTATAATTTTTTTTTGTAATTATTATGTTAATTAAAATGATAAGCTGTAATTTGCATGCATTGAGTAAGAGTTAATGTATTAAAGGTTGGTCCAATTTCAACAACTAATTATAGATAAGGATTAAAAAAATTGTTGGAATCTGGAAAAGAAATTATCTAATTTAGTAGAAATAAGAATTTCGAAACGAATCAACAACTTGCATTCACATACAAATAGTATGTTCAAATTAGATAGATAACTCAATAATGTAAGATACGTTATACGAGATAAACATGTTTGATGATGAAAAAAAAAGAACGATGAATCAATGAATAGTACTTGTAGATTTCATAAAATATATAGATAAAAGTAATTTAATCGATTATAAATAGATTACATAATCTTGTTTGAATTTGTATAACAAGATGAGGATTAATGGATTTTATTTTTTTTTGAATTAATTTTTAAATAAAATTTGAAAAGGACCCCGTTGGCATAGCCCGCTTCGCCAACTAAGCTGGCCCCACAGCACTGGACTGTACCTAGTAGAGGGAGTCAAAGTGTCACTGTACCTAATAGATTTTCACAGAATTATTAAAAATTTCAAAAAAGTGGTGAAATTTCAAAAGAGCTAGTTATGTCTTTTTTTAAACTTGAAATTCATTCAAACTTTTTTAAATTCATTTATTAATAAAATCCTTATAAATTTATCAGTTATTGATGATACCCTAGATTTTAATAAAATTTATTAAAATCTCAATTAAGGACAACTGAATTTAGGACTTAAAATTCATTAAAATTTCAATTGATGACATCTTTTTTAGTCTTTGTTTGGGAGAAATTTTTTTAAAATGAAAAATCATTTCTTCAATAGAAAAAAATTATTAGTCAATAAAATATATAGTTAAAAATATTTTTGACAAATTTCTTACAAACAAAACAAGGTCTTAATGTACAGGGCCGACCAAATGGGACCCACTTAGAGCTAACTTATATTCTAAAAACATTTATTAGGTGCATGCATTATTATGCACACTTAAATCATAGTGTGAGTTTGACACCAGATATTCTATAATATAATAAAGGAAAAATTGCGGCGTCGGTCCCAAGCCTTTCATTTTGTTGCAGATTACACATTAACCTTTCATTTCTACGATTGCAATCCCAAACATTTCACTTTAATGGCAGCAGGAGTCCATATAACAGATTCAGTTTAAAATTCCATTAGTCAACACCGAAGTTGAAATTTTGGCTCTAATTGACCAATTAAATGAATGTTAAAATTGTATATTTACGATAATAATAAAACAATTAAAATAAATAAATAAATAAAAAGATTCCAAACCACCCCATCCCCACCCCTCTGTTTACCGAATGATTTCTTCATCTTTTGGAAGCAAGCAATCCTTTACTTGGAATTCCAAAAAATAGTAGCAGCAGAAGAACCAGAAAAATGCTTGTCTCTCTTTCACACACAAACCAACAACGATTACTTCTACGTTGCGACGACGGAGATAAAATTGGCTCAAGTCGAAAACCCGATATGTATCAACACGTATATCTTCATAGAATCGCCGTCGACCATCTCAATAACTCCAGTTTGATGAAAATTCGTGTAGATCTTGGTAAGAAATACTAGTCCTCATGGTGGAACTTTTGTAGAGCTTATTTTCATTATCTAAGGAATATTAATCATACCATTGAGATGGATTTGATTTGTGGGTTTTATTTGTAGAATAATCATACCATTGATGTGGGGCCGATGGATTTGATTTCTAGTTTTCATTATGTTTAATCATAAGCAGGCCGGAGCCGGAAAATAACATTGGGATTGGCTGAAATTTAAGAAATTTCGAATAAACTCGCGCCATAAGAAGCTAAACTCATGATAAAGAGTGTACGACACTCAATGAAATAAAACAAATCTAGATGTTTCAGTCTAAGATGACCCACTCGATCTTTTTATATTTTCTTACCAAATAGAAAATCAACACATAGGTTAAAAAATATAGATTGACCAAATCATGATCGAAATAAGTAAATGATACATATTCACTAATAAAAAAAATAACAAATTATTTAATGAATACTATTTTAAAAAACTTTGATGATTAGTTTTTCTAAACAATTGAAAGCTTTGGTCGAAACACGCAATCAAAAATACATCACTATATATTGTCTCAAAATATTATTTGATGTGGATGTCATTCTTCTATATCACTTCATTTCATAATAATTTGTAGAATAATCATACCATTGATGTGGGGCCGATGGATTTGATTTCTAGTTTTCATTATGTTTAATCATAAGCAGGCCGGAGCCGGAAAATAACATTGGGATTGGCTGAAATTTAAAAAATTTCGAATAAACTCGCGTCATTAGAGGTTAAACTCATGATAAAGAGTGTACGACACTCAATGAAATAAAACAAATCTAGATGTTTCAGTCTAAGATGACCCACTCGATCTTTTTATATTTTCTTACCAAATAGAAAATCAACACATGGGTTAAAAAATATAGATTGACCAAATCATGATCGAAATAAATAAATGATACATATTCACTAATAAAAAAAATAACAAATTATTTAATGAATACTATTTTAAAAAACTTTGATGATTAGTTTTTCCAAACAATTGAAAGTTTTGGTCGAAACACGCAATCAAAAATACATCACTATATATTGTCTCAAAATATTATTTGATGTGGATGTCATTCTTCTATATCACTTCATTTCATAATAAGTGAAGAATCACATGCAAAGTGAGAAAAATCAATTGAGAATTATGATGGTCCAAGAAAATTA
>CAIGRP010052115.1:0-17811 GCA_903798385.1 Fraxinus cuspidata
ATTTATTAGCACGGCTGCCATGAGTTGGAAATGGAAGGATCTTATTTTTCCCAAGTTTACAAGCATCGCAATTGAAAAATAAACTTGAAATCTGAGACTGATCTTTATTACCCAAAAAATCACACTTCAACAAATGAGACAAAATTAAAGTATTCGAATGCCCTAGTCTTTTATGCCAAATTTCATGCTTAAGGCCAACATCAATACATGCTAAAGACAGAGCAGTAGGAATATTAAATTGTAATGGAAACAATCTTTCGACTTTAGGCCCATTCGCGATCACCTTCCCCGACCCCTGATCCTGCACAAGACAACAAATGAGACAAAATTAAAGTATTCGAATGCCCTAGTCTTTTATGCCAAATTTCATGCTCAAGGCCAACATCAATACATGCTAAAAACAAAGCAGTAGGAATATTATATTGTAATGGAAACAATCTTCCGACTTTAGGCCCCTTCGCGATCACATTCCCCGACCCCTGATCCTGCACAAACCCCGATCCTGCACAAGGCAACCAGCACGGGAGAAATATACATCACAGTTATTATCAACCAATTGACCAACTGAAATCAAGTTAGTAGATAACCCTAGAGATACAAAAATATTATCAAAAGAAGACCCAATATCACCAACAGTAATCGGGAGGGTACTCTCATTAGCAATCTGAATGTATTGCATGCCAGTATATCGTCGGATATTATGCAATGAATTTGAACTACCTGTCATATGATTTGACGCCCCTGAATCAACAAACTAAGGAGGAGACGACCTTTACGGAATAAGCCCAAAGCACAAAAGGTAGAAACAATCATCTGTTGAATAATTTCCGGGGTAAGAAGCGGTTGGCTAGTACTCGTTGGAGAGGGTGTGGGAGAAGGGCCATGCACATCAACTTGAAATGCCTGAGCGTTTCGTTGCTGAGGTCGTGTGGGACAATCATTGATGAGATGTCCCGGTTGCTTACAGTACTTGTAGAGTTTCTAAGGACAATGGCGAACAATATGACAGTATCCTCTACAGTAGAAGCACTGAAGTTTACCTTTGCCCCGTCCCTGTGCGGCATATGTTGCGTTCACCACATTAGAGGAAAGATCAACTCCCATGGTAGTTTGAGTAGCCAGCCATTGCTCCTCACGTAGAAGTTCACCCAAATATACATCCAAAGAAGGAATCGGATCGCAATTCAATAAACCCGCCCGAGCAACTTCAAATTCATGTCGTAATTTCATAAGAATCTGATCCCGCATACTAACCTTAAGAATGTCTAGGAGAGTCGATAGAGCCACTGTAGGAACCTTAGCATGAATTATGTAGGAGTAATCACTCCACAAGCTCAGAAAATCGGAGTAATATTGCTCAATGGTGAGATTGCCTTGAGTGTAATTGACAATCTCTAACTCCAATTGAAAACGTCGTGCATTGTTGTCCTGATAATAGATTCATTTTAAGTAGTCCCACATTTCCTTAACAGTAGTGAAAGAGCGTAAATTATTCACCATGTGCGCCTCCACAGATCCCAAAATCTAAGAAATAATCCGAGCATCTTTAGTTTCCCATGCACTAAGATCTTTAGAATTCTCAGGCACTGTAGATGATCCATAATATGCCCCCAAAGCTTCTTCCCTTTTAAGAACATTTTGAATGGGAATTCCCATATAGGGTAATTCTTTCCTGTAAATTTAACGCAAAAA
Organism: Fraxinus cuspidata; assembly: GCA_903798385.1. Classification (NCBI taxonomy): domain Eukaryota; kingdom Viridiplantae; phylum Streptophyta; class Magnoliopsida; order Lamiales; family Oleaceae; genus Fraxinus; species Fraxinus cuspidata. The sequence goes on from CAIGRP010052115.1 coordinate 1,693, forward strand.
ACGTCAACCGACATACCGCCTTATAGTAAAACAAACAGGGCCTGAATTAATATCCGAAATAAATAAAATAAATTGCAATTGGGCCTAACTTATGAAGCCCACTCCACCTAAACAAAAAATTGACCACCACAATTGGGCTTCAAATCGCACAGCCCATGCAACCCACTCCACCTAAACAAACAAACAAACTTCCACAATTGGGCTTGAAATTAAACAGCCCACGCAGCCCACACCAATGAGCCCAAAAGAAACAAACCACAAAGAGCCCAGAACAAAGACACCACAGCGACGCGTCGGAGAAGACACCACAGAGACGCGTCGATCGTACGCAAATAGCGCCGACGATTCCAACTTTGATAACCCATAAGACCCAGCACACGCGACAATCGAACACCTCCACCGCCAAGTCGAAGATGGCGGTCTGAACCAACAAATCTGTTGACCACCAATCGGTCAACCAAGAAAATCCAATCCGAGAAATAACCAAACAAATTGAATACGCCGTGCAAGAAATTCAAGCACCGACTACACCGAAGGCAGAAAATCAAAGATTCAGCTATGGATTTTACAGGTAGGCTCTGATACCATGTAAGAGATTTTGATACTATGTAAGAGATTTTAGGCTGAATGCCTTTCCCTTCTCGGATTCTCTCATTATATAGAAATCGAAATATGTACATATATGGTATGTAATTAACCTAATATGGTAATGTACATTAATGGTAAGTTTTCGTTCTAAATTGGTAACTATAATCGGAATATAATCTCATTGACACATTGGACACATAAAAAGGATATAAAATTTGCAGAATTTTTTACCATGGATCTATTTATCAGTCCCTAAATGAATGTTTTTTTCTTGTATAATTTTTGTTTTATAATTGGCTCAAGTGTCATTTTTGTTTCAATCTTTAGCAAACAGATCCTTGAGATGGAGCATTTATTTGCATCAAGTTCTTTGGAGACTGGAGTACATAGAAGCCTTGTAGTGCGCATAACGAAGATGTGCTGCTCCTAACTTTTATAATTTGAATTCCAACATTTTGCTATTGGGTAAAATGTTAAGTTTTTGTTGTTTAATAGTACTCAAATTGAAAGTTTGGCAAATATTTTTTTTAACGACAAACAACTAAGCCTGATTCTAATAATTTGGGATCTACTGCATGAATTGTTTTTGCCGCATCCAGTTTATCTCTACATTTTCTGGAGATTCAGTATAGCTAGATCGGACTGTGAGTTTTAGTCTGCCATTCTTTGTTCTAATATTTTAGATCATTGGCAATGTTGTGTGAACTCATTTCAGTTTAAGCAAGCTGAAAAAACAACACTTAAAATTGATTTAGATGGGCTTGTTGTAATTAGTGGAGATTTGCTCAAACGCAAATGCTTGCCTTATGGCTGAAAACTTCAGATAAGTATTCTATTGTCTTGAAAAATTGTCATTATTTCTGATTCATTGTTTTGTCTCTAATATCTTCTCTTATGAACCTAGGCCTTTTATAATGGCATATCATGAAATATATTGATTTTCTAACGTAGGCCCTGATTCCAAGCTTTTAATATTGTGTTATTTCAGTGGTGAAATTTTGAAAACTAGGGTCATTGGATGTCCAAAGACCATTGACGATAACACTTGTAGAAACTTAAATTTAATTGAATGAACTTTTTAAAAAGAGAAAAATGAGTTGCAAAAGAATCCTAATATTGAACTTGCAAGGGGTCCGTGCCATGACTTAACCAACATGCAAATTCATCAGATTTATTTTAATGATCAAAGTACTAATTTTCAGGAGTCAAATTTATTTTCCATCATCTTCCTGTTGAACTTAACCTCTATCTCTGTGTGTGTGTCTTGGCAAAAAAACATAGCCCACAAGCTCCCCATCAAAACAACAGTCAGAAAAAGAAGAAACCCCTGCTGCACAAATTTGGAAGCCTGTTGAAGAAGGGCACTACCAATCAAAATAATAGGTTAGCTATCTATTACCTGTTGTCATTGAGCTATAGAAGATATTGTATTCTTTATCGCACTTGAATGTGTTTGCTCAATGCTTTTTCCTTCATTTATTCGTCTTACTTTTTGCTCCTTCATAGGGGGTCTAAATATGAAAAGGAGAAATCTTTCCCTTTTCGGCTAAACTTCACTGAACAAGGAGAAATCATTCTCTTACAATTGTAATTTGGTATATGCTTTCATTTATGAGAGAGATTGGCCATGGACTATTTTCACAATTGTCTTTTGCTTTCATAAATTCTGTGGGCGCTTATATGGAATTATACAACTATTATGACAAACAATTCATTTGTTGTTTGACATGTAAAATGACTTATACTCTTTTAAAATCATATAATTTAACAAGTCTATCTGCATCTCAATAAGGGAAATTACATCCCAGTATAGCCATAGCTAACGTTAAGTTGATGATGTAATACACGAGAATTCAATATATTTGATGCACTAACATTACCTTCAAAATATCCTAGCCAATGCAACACTAGTATGTACAAAAGGGTACAACTTTTACTTTAAAAATGTTATAGAACCATGTCAAAGTGTCTCAACTTCAGAAATGATATGTTGCGAGACATGCATTGTTGAAATTTTGAATTCACATATGGCAATTAGTATATTAAGCTCATATTTGATTTAGCTAATAATCGAATTTTTAGTAGATTTTGATAGAAGTTGATTAAATTAATTAATAAAAATTGTGGATCCCATAAAATGTTTGGTTGAAAATGAACTTGAGAAAAAATGAGTTTTAAAAATGGAGATGGCTAAATAAAGTATTACTTTTATGGGGGAAAAAGTTACACGTACCCGTTAAAAAAAATATTATTTCATATTATACTATGAAGTTGCATTATTATTTATAATACTTTAAAAAGAATAGAATAAAATAAAAAAATACTGTTTCCAAAATATTCTCGTTAATTCAATTCAAATGAATTATGTCACTACAACGAGGAAAGGTGGGTGTCTGATCCGTCTGAATCAGAAATCAATTCCCAATTACTCCCTATGAATTTTTCAATTTTATCTCTCACTAATATATCTGGTCTCTTGTATATGCCTTTTGAATATGCAAACACTGATTATTATTATGTAAAATTGGTATTGGATATTACACATCTCCCATTAACAAATTTGAAGTATTGAGTCCTATAAGTTTTTTGTAACATATGAAATTCAGTGAACCTTGATGCATTTGTCATTGAAATATTTGGACCGTATTATTGCCAATCACAATTGTTATCGCTGGGTTTACACACGTGAGAGTGACTCACCCTTGAATTTGATTCCCCTGTTTTCGAAATGTTTGGGTGAGCTTCATGTTGATTCGGCGAAATCAATAGTCATATTACTATGATTTCACCTCTTTGAAATCTGAATTGTTCAAGTAATTTTGTTATGTATGAAAGTTTGTGTTAGCCGAGGCATTTATCATTAACATTTTTGGAAATGAGAAGCAAATGTTTGTGGTGTTCAAACACATGTGACATATATTTGTATGAATTCAGGTATGGAATCTGTTTACATATTCATAAGACTTGAAATATGTTAAAAGTGAACATCAAAGAACTAGTTTGGTTCAAGGCTGGAGCTTATTATCTTCCCTGAAGGTGGACTAGAGTACTACTTGGGCAATCCCAATCTTGTACATGCACAAGACATTGAACTCGAAGGATTCAGAATCAATGACTTGGTGTCGGTGAAGGCTACAACCTTTACACCGATTGCCAATACTTTCATCCTCTTTGCCTTGCTAATGATCCCATCACTTTTGCTTAGCTCGTGGTGAAGGAAATCAAGAATGAAAGGCTAGCTATGTTCTCCATTTTCGGATTCTTTGTTCAGGCAATTACCACTGGAAAAAAGGCTCTCTAGAGAATCATTTGTGTTGATAACAATGTTTGGGTCTATGCCACCAATTCGCGCTAGGATCATAAATCCAATTTCAATTGTTCGATCTAGTGTCATATATGGAAGAGAATGCGTGATTGTGTAAATTGAACTTTTGAAAAATTTGCATAAACGCATTACAATATGAATGGAAATTGATTTTCTCAAATGATAGGAGAGCAGAGAAGTCGTTTTTTTGGTTGAATTCAACAAATAGTGATATGAACATATCTTACTACAAATCATTGACACATGATATATACATATAGCTCATGCAGAACTCGGGCAGGGATGACGAGGAAGTAAATCAACATAATCCCTTGGGTGATTACTGGGCAAGTTTGACGACAGTTTTTTTACACGACGACTCTTCTACTCTCTACCAAATTGATTCTGCAAACCCCCGAGTCCTGAATCAAATAAGATGTTTGTTGGCAAGGTCGTCTAAAAAATAATAAAAATGCTAAAATGTTTTGCTCTTCTTTGCCCCCACCATATTAGTCGTTTTTTCTTGGCTTCACCTGAGTACTTTTGCGTTGGCCTCCCTTAACCAGACCATGCAATCCTTTTTCTACAATTGAAATTTCGATTTTAGACTCCTCAGGATCTATGGCAGGGGAGTGCCTCGACATGAATCGTCAATTAATTTGGCTTTGTCATCAATTTTTTTTTTCCTTCAACCATATATTTAATTAACTTTTATTAAAATCTACTAAAAATCTGATTTTAATCCCCACCAAACAGGGATTATATACTCGTATCAAATCACATACTACATTTTATGTGTTTCATTACACATCATGTTAAGTCATATTTTAAATCAAGTGAACCATAATGTCTATTTTAAAATTCAAGCATAACATATTATATTACTCATCAAACTTATTTTCTATGTAAAATATTAGATTTCACAATCGAATCATATCAATGTCACAAACTATATTACAAGCATTTATTCGCATTCAAAAGTCTCAAAACATAAGCATATTTAGAAATAAAGACACTTCACTAAATAACAGTGTTCTAAAATGTGTACTCAAAACGCTTTACGTTGACAATAGTTGTTAATGCTTAGGCACACTTTATTATTATTATTATTATTATTATTATAAAAAAAACCTTTTATTTGACTTTAGTTTATTAAATTGTTTATTTTTTTTCCTTCTTTTAAAAAGCTTTATTTGACTTTAGTTTTAAAATTTAAATGACCTTATTCCATAAAAAAATAGATAAGATTCAAATTATGGTGCTATATTTATTATGTAATTATAATTTTGAAACTTATCGTTTCGTTGAAAAATTCGAAATTATGTATGAAATTCCCATAAATCTGTTAAGTATAACTTGTCTGGTTAAAAGTTGAAACTATAAATAATAATAATCTAGTTTTTGCATTTCAAAAACTTGAAAATTGTAATTGACTAATTGTAGGAATTATTAAGTAAATATAGTATTCTATAATTTTAGATGTTTGGTATGTATTATTTTAATTATTAAGCATTTTTCTAGAATGAATAAGTATTTAAAATAATAAATTGACACAAATTTCAAACTTTTTTTGGGCGAAGGTGGGCGGGAGGCTTGTCGAGGGGTGGTGTTGGAAGCAGTAACTTTATTCCGAAAACGTCTTATGTTTCTAATCTAAGTTATATATCAGGTAGAATTTCAGCCTTTAGAAATAGATTTTAAGCAAATACTATACAAAATAGAAAGAGATCCAGTTCTAATAATCTCATAGTCATGATCTATGATTTTTCTTGGTAAATGCACACCCGTCTCGTGTAGATAATCAAGTTTTTAAAATTTTATAAATCTCACATCAATGTATCAATTATATAATATGGATAACAAGGAAAATAGCCAAAGCCATTCTTTCTGATTATTTTCAACAAGAAAATACACCTTCGTGAACAACATCGCACATTTTGAGACACAAAAAAGAGTAGAAATGAGTACTCTATACTACAAAGAATTAGGGAAAATCATTTACGATCAAATTCATTCTCATAACTCTATTAAAAATGCTCATCGCCAAAGCAATGCAAAGGCTAATAGTTTCTTAAGAACAACTTACCTAAAGATTGCCGAGTTACCCAAAAAAATTACTTTACCGTCAACTTACAAGCATAAGTAACAAGTAAACAGCAAAAGAGTTTTATTTTTTGAGAATGTAACTGCTTACAACTTATGGAAAGTAGTTTAACCAGTGATCATCGTTAGTGAGAATCTTGAGAAGTAGTGAATGCTCCACACATCGAGAAGTAAATAGCAATTCACCTTGGGGATGATCTCACTTGCAATCTTTTCGTCATCCATCATCTTCTTCACTCTAAAACTCTGCCTTCTAATTAAGGAAACATTAATGTTTATATTCTTTGATCACCAGTTTTCTCATGAACCAAACGAAAACAAACCATTCATTTCCTCTAGTTTTCCATCAAGTGGAAAATTGGATTTTATACTGCCTTACAACCCTAATGCCCCCAAAATACATAAGAGTGTAGAAATGGAAAACAGAGAAAGTATACGGATAGAATGAATCTTGAGATGTGAAGAAGATAATTTTGTGAATAGAATAGATGATTTTTAGGGTTTCAATTTTGTGAAAATCTTTTGTGCGTATTGAATGCATTAGCTATGATGTGGGGATTTCGAGCATTAGTGGTATGAGTTATCAGTTTACTATTATCACCATGTTTGATAAAATCTTTTGTGCATATTGAATGCATTAGCTATGAAGTGGGGATTTCGAGCATTAGTGGTATGAGTTATCAGTTTACTATTATCACCATGTTTGATGCACATTAAAATGGAAAGAATGCATTTTTTTTTTGGTGATGTGCTGGTGAATATGTGGTTGAAAAAGAAGGAAAAATTATTGATATTATAAAAAATATTATTTTATTGAAAAATGTATGATTGAAAATGAGTAGAAGAATGAAAATAAAAATTATAATGTGTGCTATATTAGAAATAGAGTATTAGTAATAATTGAAAATTTTATTAAAAATGTTTTATGTGGTGTAATTTCCACCATATTAACTTTATTTGTCCAAAACGAATATCGTGGCCCAAGCCCAAGCCTAGAAATCATAGTCCAAAGCCTCGAGTTTGGCTTATTTGATGGTGGGGCATGTGTGGTTGGACAACTTACACAAAAATACCCCTAAAGTTAGGAATCTTTTGAAAAATTATATGAAAATTATTTTGGAAGTAAATAATACTGTATAAAATTAAGTATCACTTTTTATTAATAAGTGACACTTAACTTAAAAAAAGTAATTACTTTTTTAAGTTAATTACTTTTTTTAAGTTAAGTGTCACTTATTAATAAAAGTGACATATGATTTCACTTTTATTAAAAAGTGATGTTTATCATTCAAAAAATGTCAGGAATTTCATGAAAGTATATAAAAAGAAAAATAAGTAAAAAAATAATGTGTAAAATCAGGTGGCACAATATCACTTTTTTATATATATAAAAAAACAAAATGTGACACAATGTCACTTTTTTATTGATACAATGACACTTTCGCTAAAAAAGTGATGTTTGTTACTTAAAAAGTAACGGGATTTTTTTAAAAGAAATGAATAACACTAAAAAAAGTGACAGGCTAAAAAATTATAGAAATTTAAAAAAATGAAATATACTCAAAATAAATTAAAAGTGCGAAAAAATATTTTTCTTTCATTTCAAAGCATGAAAAAAAATATGTTGATATAAATCATCATCAAAGACAAGATGTAATAATTAATTGAACATTGAAAAATATTTTGAAAGTAAAAAATACTGTATAAAGTACTGTATAAAGTAAAGTATGACTTTTCAATTAAAAAGTGACATAATGTTACCTTTTTAAATTAAAAAAAAGTGACAAAAATTTTAAAAAAAAAGTGACAAATACTAAAAAATATTTTTCTTTCATTTCAAAGCATGAAAAAAAATATTTTGATATAAATCATCATCAAAGACAAGATGTAATAATTAATTGAACATTGAAAAATATTTTGGAAGTAAAAAATACTGTATAACTGTATAAAGTAAAGTATGACTTTTTAATTAAAAAGTGACATAATGTCACCTTTTTAAATTTAAAAAAAGTGACAAAAATTTAAAAAAAAAGTGACAAATACTAAAAAAAGTGACAAGAATTCAAAAAGGTGACAAAAATTCAAAAAAAAGAAAAATACTTAAAAAAGTGAAAAACACATATCAAAATCTAAAAATAGATTCAGGGGATAATTAAACAAATAACATAATTTCATTTCAGGAACTAAGAGACAAAATTTTTTAAAAGTGATAAATATTCAAAAAAATGACAGGAATTAAAAAAAAAAGTGACGAAATTCATTAAGATGACAAATTTCATTCGTGTCAATAATTCAAAACCACCACACTATCTACACATGAAACACTTGAACCATCACATATAATCATATATGAAATTATGTATTCAATATAGTAATAATGAATCTCATATGTGAATAATCACATAATCAACGTATATGTACTCTATTCATACACAAATTAGCCAAAAACTTAATTCATATAGTAGCACTTACACAGCACAATTTAGTAATCAATTGGTTTCTTGGTGATTACATGATAAACACTGATAAATTAGCCAAAACGAACTCAAACAAGCTACCAGAAATGGAGTTTTGGAGCAATGTTCATATTAGACATAGATATTTCATTTGACAGCTAGCTTACAGCTAGCATTCTGTTAATTCTGTTACTTTAGTTATTTATATAGGTCCCTAGCAACAGCTGTAACTCACGTTTTTCATTCTTCAATGAAATGAATTCATTCTCCCGCTTTTTCTTCATCTTCTCTCTCTAGAATCAATAGTTCCTTTATCAATTTGAATTCAGTGATTACTTCATATTAACTTTGTATGCTCAAACAAGAAACACAACTCAAATTCTTGGATTTTGCAGCAACTCAAACACAACTATCTTTTTCTCTGACTTTCACATGTATTCATTCTTCAATCTCGACCGTGGCCCCACATTTCTCTTTACAAAATTCCTTCACTGCCTCAATTTTCAACATTCATTCACAACTCTTCTCTTCCCTGATCCCCAATTTTCTCTCCAAATTTCCAACCAAAATTCAATCATAACTGTACAACATTCATACAAAAGGACATGACTTTTAATGAAAAAGACATATTCTATAGAATTTGTGCAGTCCCATGTCTCAATCTTCGAGATGATCTGTTGCTAATTCACATAACAATTTGTAGATTCAATGAAAGAAATAAATATCCAAAAACATAGATTGGCTAAGCCCAGTCCTAGGAACCATGGCCATTAGCCCCAATCCTCGAGCTCGGCATGACAGACTGCGAGCACGAATGGACTTTAGATTGAATAAAATATGGTCTTAGTCATCTACCTCCCGAAGACTAGTGACGTTGGTCTTTTGAGCCCAATCTTAAGTTCTAGAGTATACGAATTCATTACTCCAGTTTTCATTTTTCAATAGGAGATAAATTTCTCTACATAATCCCTCCAAATTCCAATTTTCAACTTTTCTTTTCCCATATTTTAAGAGCGTGTCCTCGACTGGAATTTTAATGGATTTTAAAAGTCTTCGTGAATTCAAGTGTCTCAATTGAGATTCGAAGAATTCTATTAAAATCAATTAAAATTTAGAAGCTGAGATTTTAATAGATTTCATTAATACTTAGGTATTCCCAATAACTCATGAATTTATAAAGATTACATTAATTAAGGATTTTCAAACTTAAAAATAACTCTTTTGAAATTTGATCATTTTAATGGGATTCTTATTAATACCATGGAAATATATTCAAATTCACAAAATCAATTAGAATTTATAACAGTTTAAAACTCGTTAAATCCCAATTGAGGACACCTCCTAACTTTCAAAACACTACTTTCAGCTCTAAATTCTAATTTTACATTTAGGGTCCGTTTGATTGTAAGGTGGAAAATGGGTGAAAAGAAAATGAATTCCAAGGAATTGAATTGCATAGAAATTGTTTTAATGAGAATTGTAATTAATTGTGTTTGATTGGTATAATTTTTCATGGAAAATGTAGAAAGTTTGGTGTCCGTTTGGTTTCATTTTTTATGAAAATTGTCCATTAAAGTGATAATTGTTCCTACCATTGGGTCTAGAATTTATTCCAATTGCCAAAAAAAAAAAAATTTGAAAAATAAATTACCATACCCAATATCATTTTTTTGACTTTGTTTTGCATGAAAATTGTCAATAAAAGTGATAATTTTTTTACCACAGTGTCTAGAATTTTTTTTCTAATTGCAAAAAAAAAAAAAATAAATAAAAAATGCCAACCAACCTAGAAAATATTTTCCAACCAAAAAAATCAAGAAAACGTTTTCCTCCAAAAAGTGGAAAATTTAAAAAGTTGAAAAATATTTTCCCGTGAAAATTTAGCCTATGAAACACTGCAAAAGTTGGAAAATGGAAAATCCATGAAAAATTCGCCCAATCAAACAGGGCCTTAGATTAGATTGAATGGACTAGAATTGGGTAGACATGATCTAATTTTTAGATATTGGACAATATATGTTTGGGCAAGTGCCTATGGTTGCTTGAAAAAGTTTTGGACTAAGTTGCAATTACTTGAAATTTTTTTGATTTAATTATAATTTTTTTGATTTATTACCGAATTTGATGTGGAGTAGGAGAATGCTTTTGTGCATGTAAGTATAAGCATATATAGGCCAAATTCTACAAGCAAAAAGAGATAAAAATTATGAAATTATTTTCATGATCTTTTCTCATCCGTCCGGTATAGAATTTGATTTTTAGTGTAATTTTTTTTAAAAAAAAGGAACACTTACACTCAATGTTTTGAAAATTGGCTTAGGAATTGACTCTAAAAAGGTTAAGGGTCAAGGTTCAACCGGGGTCAAACCGAATACCAAATTAAATAAATAAATAAATAAACACACAAACTATAAAACATATTTTTTAAATTTTAGAATTACTAGTTATAAATATGTCTGTAAATTAGATTTATTATCCTATATTTAATTTTAAAACCTCAAAAACTAACAATTTGATCAATAATTTGCTTTTAAATTATTATTTTTGGGGGGGAGGGGGGGTGGGGCGGCATTTAAACTACGTGGAAATAATTCCTATGGCATGTTTTGCATTTTGGTAAATCCTCCCACATCGGATGGTTAATTAATCCAAAAGCTGAAGGTTTATGATCTAGAAAGCTATAAGTTCGTGATTCTAATCGAATCGAGATATTGATTATCAATTTTGGATAAATTCATATATATGTTTTCTTGATTTAATATACAAGTAAGCATTTGGTAATAATCTTGAATTCTTGAATATATTTTTTTTTTCTAAATAATTCTTATTCTGCATTAGAATAATTAGTATCACAACAATCTAAATCATTTACGTGCTTGTTATTTTGAATCTTTGTTTCATGTTATAGTTGATAGTGTAGGAATAATTTGTTATAATAGACTGAATGATTGAAATTATCTTAATCAGTGTTCCGATTATTTATGGCCAATTTTGATTGTATTCATTATTTCTAGTATGTTACTATTGGAATGCGAAATCGAAATTATCCAAAAATTTTAAAAATATATTTAATTCAATAAGGGGCGCATTTAAACTACGTGAAAATAATTCCTATGGCTTGTTTGGCATTTTGGTAAATCCTTTCTCCCACATCAGATGGTTAATGAATCCAAATGCTGAAAGTTTATGATCTAGAAAGCTATAAGTTTTGTAATCGAATCGAGATATTGATTATCAATTTTGGGTAAATTCATATATATGTTTCTTGATTTAATATACACGTGAGCATCTGGTGATAATCTTGAATTCTTGAATAGATTTTTTTTTTCTAAATAATTCTTATCCTGCATTAGAACAATTAGTATCACAACAATCTAAATCATTTACGTGCTTGTTATTTTGAATCTTTGTTTCATGTTATAGTTGATAGTGTAGGAATAATTTATTATAATAGACTGAATGATTGAAATTATTATTATTTATGGCCAATTTTGATTTTATTCATTATTTCTAGTATGTTACTATTGGAATGCGAAATCGGAATTATCCAGAAATTTAAAAAATATATTTAATTCAATAAATAAGATCATCTAGATGTTCACTTGTATGTTATATCATAAATTAGGGATTCAAATTTTTACCTAAATTCGACAATCAATTCTAAAACTAGATTTGAATCACAAACTTTCAACATTTTGGATCACGAGCTTCAAATAATTTAATTGCAAGAACGTGATGTTTCAAAACTCCAAGACTTCTATGGTATTCTCCAAAGTCAAGATTACACCGGCTGATGGGCACATTCTTTTAATTAAATCAAGAAACCAATTATTGGATTGGACAATAAGAAAATATGATTTTTTTTCAATTTTTCTCTCTCCAAATTTGAACACTATGAAATTATGTATTATGATTCTTGTATGGTTTTTATATCCATCTAATATCTATTTATAGAGATAAAAGATGTTCCAATTCATTTATTATAATAATTCCAATAACAAATAGAAGTCTTAATAAAAATCCAAGTAGGAGTTTTAATTAAAGTCCAAATCCAATTAGTTTACATTTAATTATATGTATAGTCCTAAAACTTCAATTATAATTATAATTAAGTTTACAACTTTTATTGTAATTACAATTAAGTACAAAACTTTATTGTAATTACAATTAAGTCTAAAACTATTATAATTACCGTAATGAAGTTCTATTACTTTATAGAGTTGTCATAGGGATCTAATCGAATATATATTTTTCAAGCTCTAATAATTAGATCATGCCTACCCTAGACCACCCAATCTAATTATTAGTATTTGTTCCTTGCAAAAGACTCAACTCTCGAAATATATAAGATCACATAAGCCAATAAATATGTAATACTTTCCTTTGACCTGTCATATATGTATTTTATCCCTGTCTGATATTCGATAATTAGATACGAGCATAAAAGATCGTTTTGTCCCTCTGATTATTCTCACTAACTTAAGTACCATTTTCTTCAACGGTCATGTGAACAAATCACAGATGTCAAAATTAGTCGTTGCTAAATACTGAGCTCGAATTTTAACCGTATAAAAGAAAATATTTAAATAGTTATTCTACCAATTTTTTAGGGCGATAGTTCCCGACACGAATTCATGTTCTCTACTTTGCTCATTCTCAAGTTCCCAACTCATTGAGATATTTGATCAATCAAATTGAGCTCACCTATTAATGAATCAAAGAACCATTAAAATCATGAAAATATATACATAACTCTATCAGTGGATTTAGATGAAATACACAGCGGTCAAGTGAAATTTAATTCTCCTCTCGATCATGCTATAGAATTAAATTCAACTCGTTGTTCATTCAATACACTTTAATGTATTAGTATCACCTTTAACTATTTCAATGATAATGACAAATCACAAACCCGAATAGTGAGGACAACACTACAACCTTCCGGTACAATGTGCCAACCCTTATACATAAGTAGTAAACAAATTATTTATGATCAAAATATAAGTAGTGTCACACTGTATTTCTCAACGTAAGTACCCAACTTATATTATCACAAGTGATCACAGAAACTTTAATTCGCATGCTCAATAAAAAATACAATCAATGAAATAAAAAAATTTATTTAATATAAGAATATTGTTATTTTTACATCAGCAAAACTATACTATATGGGCACATAACCCAACAAATCTCTAACTTGTCCAAGAGTATATGTTTCATATTTTTCAACCCCATGCCTTGCAGATGTCCATCGAAAACCTTAGCCGACAGGCTTTTGATAAATGGATTCGCGAGGTTATCCCAGTAGCAATTTTACTGACAATCACATCTCTTTTACTAATTATCTCTCTTAAGAGATGATATTTCCATACGATATGTTTACCCCTCTAATGACTCCTTGGTTCTTTAGCATTTGCCACTACCCCATTGTTATTACAGTATAGTGTTAAGGGCTGTGCAAATGAACCTCGATGATTGTTAGGAATTTTTTAAGCCACACTATTTCTATAGCGGCTTCACAAGTTGAACATATTCAGCCCATGATGGAATCAGCAATACATGGATGTTTGATACTTCTCCAGATAATAGCCCCACCACCAAGTGTGAACAGTGATCTTAATGTAGACTTGCGAGTCCTAATCAGCCTGGAAGTCCAAATATGTATAGCCCACTGGAACAAGATTTGGTGATGAGTAAACTAGTATATAATTCATTGTCCTTTGAATGTACTTAATGATATGTTTTATAGCCACCTAATGTTTCGGTCAAGTATTAGATTGATATCAACTCACCATACCAACAATATAACAAATGTCAGGTCTAGTGCACAACATAGAATACATGAGACTACCAACTTTCGATGCATAAGGTATCATACTCATGCGCTCCATCTCTTCAGGAGTCTTAAGGGATTGATCCTTAAAGAGTTGGATTCCATATCTGAAAGATAGATTACCCTTCTTGGAATCTTACATAGAAAATCTGACAAGTATTTTGTCAATATATGAAGCTTGAGATAAAGTCATCTACCTGTTCTTTCGATCTCATAAGATCTGAATGCCTGGAACATAGCTAGCTTCACCTAAGTCCTTTGTATGAAACTGTTGGGACAACCACGCTTTCTTAGATAATAACGCTCCCACATCATTTCTAATGAGTAGAATATCATCCACATAAAGTACTAGGAAAATTATAATTTTGTCATGTATCTTCTTATAGACATAAGGTTCGTCAAAGTTCTGATCAAAACCATGTGTCTTAATTACTTTGTCGAATATTTTGTTCCAAGATCTTGATGTCTGCTTCAACCCATAATTGGACCGCTGAAGTTTGCAGACTTTGCTTTCATGACCACATTTTATGAATCCATCTGGTTGTATCATATAGATAATTCCTCAAAATGGCCATTCAAAAATGCCGTCTTGACATCCATTTAACACACCTCATAATCAAAATGAGCTACAATAGATAAAAGAGTTCAGATAGACCTAAGCATAGCCACAGGCAAGAAGGTCTTCTCATAATTGACTCCTTATAACCCTTAATCACAAGCCTTGCTTTGAAAGTTTTCACTTTCCAGTCTACTCATCTCTTTTTATTATAGACCCGATGGGTTTTACTTGCACTCGATGGGTTTTATCCCTTCTGGTACTTCTACAAGTTCTCAGACCTGATTGGAAAATAGATTCCATTTCATTATTCATAGCTTATTACCATAAATCTGCATCCACATGATTCATAGCCTTCTTATATGAAGTCGAATCATCAACTTGTTTTATGGAGATTGCCTGGATTGACTCTCTAACTAACAAGTATCTATAAGGTGGTCTGATGACTCTCTGACTTTATCTAAGAGACGATGGATCCCAGACAGTGGCATCATTTGGAATTATAACGTTTATATCAATGTTGGTACCACCAATAGGTGATACAATTATATCCTCAATATCTTCAATGTTTATTTGATCTATGTGATGAGAAAATGATTCATCATTCCCATTCAAATCACATTGTTTAGGTATTTATGACAGCAAAGGCTTCTGTCACGAGGTTGCATTTCAGGAATCGATGAGATAGAATTGATCCCACTCATTTTTTCTAACACGACCTTACTCTAGGACTGAAGTTCACTAATATACTTATCTTTGAAGACAATAAAAATAATATTCCCTGGTACCTTTAGGGTACCCCACAAACAAGCATATCTCTGATCTACACTCTAAATTTTCTGCCTTCCCTTTGAGCTCATAAGCCAGACATTTCCAAATTCAAATGTGACATAAGTTGGACTTGCGCCCAGTCCACAATTTCAGGGAAGTCTTAGGAATAGGCTTAGAAGGAACTAAGTTAAGAACATATACCACTGTTTCCAATGCATATCCGCAAAATGAGATAGGTAGATTTACGAAACTTATCATTGACCTAACCATGTCTAATAATGTCTTATTTCTTATTTCTTCTTTCTAAAATGTCATTCCGTTGGGATGTACCTGGTACACTTAGTTGAGAAACAATACCTTTTTCTATCAGTTGTGCTAGCAATAATAATCAATTGTTTCTCTACAATTTCCAAACTCTAGCAGCCTATTAATATAAGTTCAAGCGGGCTTGACCCGTCTCTTAAACTTAACCCGATTCATTATTTAATTATTCAAATTAATTAAATAT